>JACXGJ010006706.1:7419-33413 GCA_016801105.1 Esox niger
TGTCTGATTAATACCACCCTTCAGCCTCCCTCTGTCTGTCTGTCTGTCTGATTAATTCCACCCTTCAGCCTCCCTCTGTCTGTCTGATTAATTCCACCCTTCAGCCTCCCTCTGTCTGTCTGTCTGATTAATACCACCCTTCAGCCTCCCTCTGTCTGTCTGTCTGTCTGATTAATACCACCCTTCAGCCTCCCTCTGTCTGTCTGTCTGATTAATTCCACCCTTCAGCCTCCCTCTGTCTGTCTGTTTGTCTGATTAATACCACCCTTCAGCCTCCCTCTGTCAGTCTGTTTGTCTGATTAATACCACCCTTCAGCCTCCCTCTGTCTGTCTGTCTGTCTGATTAATACCACCCTTCAGCCTCCCTCTACATGTCTCTCTGTCTGAATAAAACTGTGTGTTTGCATGCCTGCATGTGTGCTAGAGAACAAGTCACTTCGCTTTCTTTTCCGATTAAAACCATGACATCCGGTCACCAGGGATGACGCCAGTTACCGTGGCAATACCACAGTAATAACTCCACAGTACTTGGCACCAGAGTGTGGAAATTCACATAAGAATGTCTCTTTATAGCTTTTACCTTCACGGTAGCATTTAACGCTAAAATGGTTAGTATAAGACTGACTGAGTCATATCCATCGCTGCCTAACCGAGCTAATGCTATGCTCCAACACACAAACCACAGTAGGGACACTCAAAGTCATCCCTATGCTAACAGCTAATAGCCTTCTGTTGTACAGTTACCTGTTAGCGTTATAGCGCTAGCCTGGTCGATTAGATGATATCGCTACATTTCAACACAAGTCACATAGGAGTATGTGAATGCCTGTTCCACAAGAGGGAATTCCTCTTTGTTAAATGTTTATGGTGGTACGTAGCATAGTGTAGCCTTACATTGCTCAAAGACTAGCACCTGCGGAGCTGTGGTGTGACCTTGTCTCGGCCGCCCTAGCGACACACACGTACATGTCACTTAAACTGAAATTAGCTTTTTATATCCACTACCCCTGTGGGATCTGCCAGGGACAAGGCTGAAAGGGGGGGGGTGGAGCGAGAAATAGGAATTGAGAAAGAAAGTTGGAAGAAGAGGGATGGAGAGAAAGAGATGGAGAAAGATAAGAGGTAGATGAGCATAGAGTAGTAATCTATAAAGAGATGAACATTGTTGAACAGAAAAGGAGAGGTTAAGCTGTGTGTGTGCTCGTATGCGTATGTGCGTAGGTGTGTATGTGTACGTGTGTGTGTGTGTGTGTGTGTGTGTGTGTGTGTGCGCTTGTGTGTGACAAAGATTGAGAGCAGGTGACTGGGCAAAGGGGAAGAGAAGGCATTGAGAGGGTTAGGGTTAGAGAAAAGAGAGGGAAAGAGATGAGATGAAGGGGGAGTGGAATGGGGGGGGTAGAGAAGAGAGGGGCTGCATTTTCCTGTGATGCTAAAAATAAAAGCTGCAGAGCAGAGCTGCCTTTTAAATCTGCAGTGAAGCACACATTCATTCAAAGCACAATTATACAATTTTGGACAGGATGGATACACATATACATACATACATAGACACACACACAAACATGTTGATCTCAACATATAAAGGGCAATATTAGATGTTTGCCCATGTGGATATAGCTAGCAACATAGGGAAATGATGATTACTATCTAAACTAACTGCTGGTTTTGTGAAAAGAGATTGTGAATGGGTAGAGTTTTAGTTAATAACTTATGCTTTTCCCAAACCTTTAGTCTAACCTTAACCATTCCGAATGAGTAACTAAACCTAACCTTAAAATTTCATCAAACCATTCAAGACCCCGAGATTACATTGCTTGCACACACGCCACGGCAGGAAGTGAATTTGGATTCCGGACACCGCCTAGTGAGCCAATGACTGTAGTGGGGGGTCTCTGTCTGTTGGACAGCGGGTTCCATGGATTAGGCTGGGGTGTGAAATCCACTCCGACAGGACTGAAGGAGAAAAGCATTAAGATGCCGGTGGAGAGAACCCCCGGAACACACAGACACACACGCACACAGTTCACACACGCATCCCTCTTCTTCCTCTAACCCAGACCATCCGGGCCGTTTCCATGGTAACCCCGGGAAGAGAAGATAAGCGAAAGTCTTCTTGACTTGGCAGAGAGATTGTACGAGGTGGCTGAGACGGAGAGAGTTTTGACTTTGGGAAGGAAGGAAACTGAGAAAATGGAGAGGAACGCTGGGAGATGACAGTAACAAGTAGCTGATTCTTTTATCTAAGCAGAGATTAGATTAACACCTCCACTGACCTGAATAAGACACACACATAAAGAGACACACGCACACACACACACACACAGACACATAATTACACACAATTATTTCCCTACTCTCCCGCCAGTGATGTAATGTCTACCGTTCCTTTCTGTTGTTCTCTAGACTCTTGTTTCACCTCTGAGTGTCCCTGTCCTCCTCCCCTCGCCTCCTCTCCTCTGCTCTACCTTTTCTCTCCTCCTCTCCTCTACCCCCCCTCTCCCAATAGACTACCGTCAGACAGGCACCGTCGCTCCTGGAAACGCTTCTGCGTACGTAATGACGCCATCTGACGCGAGACAATGCCCGCCCCGCTCCTCGGTTCTCTCTCCTTCTATCCTCCGCGTCACCCATTCGACTCTCCTCGATGCGCTCCTCCTCCATATCCTCTACCCCCCTTCTCTCCCCTCCTGTCTCCCCACCCCCCACCCTTTTAAAACCTGGTCTGTTATCCTTCCGCCCGCCGTCTCTTCCGCCCTTGCCTCACTCTGTCTCTCTGCCCAGTTTGCCTCTGTGCCTCTGTCCCCGTCCCTCTCAGTGTCCAGTCTAAATGATGACGGATGAAGGAGATGACGCCGATACGTGTATCAACCCTCCAGCACCTCGTCGTTCTAAGTGGAGAGACATGGGACATAATGGCAGTTCATACATCACTAGTAGACACTCACTGAATCATTCGCCTAAACGTCTGAGGCTGGCCCCGTTCTCCATTCGCAGGCCGTTGTGCCATTAACCAGTCGGTGAGCGTGCCAGGCCGATGTGCCCCGTACTCCCCCCCCCCCCCCCGGGCACGAACCAGAATGATGACCTCGGTGCTGTTGATCTAGCTGTGCGTGGCTTTCTCACCCTGCTTGATTACACCACTGCAGATAAATAGAGAGAACAGTTTTTAGTTTCGACTAGAGAGTATTGTTTGCGGAGAGGGTGTCCCAGTACCTGGAGCCTCAGTGGGGGAGGGGAACTCCTGAGTGTTTAATTTCTTCCACCTCCACCCCTTCACCTCTCCTCCCTCACACCATTAACCTGCCTCTCAGTCAGCTGGATGTTCTCCTGCCAGTTCTCCCTTGGCTCTCTGGAGTTCCATCTGTCTCTCTCCATCTACGTCCCCAAAGAGGAGCGTCTCCAATGGGCCACAGCTGGGCCCTCCTCCCCCCAGAACCTCTACCCGGCCATCAAAACCGCGTTAACCCATTGGCCTCACTACACTGGGGCTGGGGAGGGGAGAGTGTGTGTCTTCCTCACACCACCTCACCAACTTACACCCGCCCACTAACATTTTGAATAGTCATTACACTTGCAAGCATGTTTGAAGCTGAAGTACTGAGTCAAAGGTGTGACCAGTGGATACCGAGTGATTGGTCAGTTCCACTATGATTGACAGGAAAAATTGGGGACCCGGTCCCCAATTAACCCAGAAAAGTACAGCCACCCTGACCTGGGAAACAGAAAGGCTGAACGCAGCCCAGCGGTAAAGGGCAGAGGGGAGCGATGGACGAGGAGGCTGGAGGGTAGAGAGTTACTCATGCGTGCACACACAAACACACTCACAAACACAGACAAACACACACACAAACACAGACAAACACACACAAACATGCTGGCCCGTCTCCCTATCCATCCTCGTAACAGCTGCTAAGAGAGCTTCCAGGGCTTGGCCACACCTGCGTTCTCTCTCTCCCCTCCATCCCTCTCTCTCACCCCCCTTCCCCTCCCTCTCTCGCTTTCTTTCTCTCTCACCCCCCTTCCTCTCCCACTTGCTCACTCTCTTTCTCTCTTTCGTTCCGTCCCCTTCACTCCATGCTCAAGCCCCCTCCCCTATTCTTTTCCTCCCCAGTTGGGGGGGGGGCTGACCTGACCAGATCACTGCTCTGCTCCCCGTGTCCTCCATACAAAGGTAATTCTATGTAGTCGGTTGTCAGACCCGATATGTCTTCTCAGGCCTCACACACACACACACACACACACACAGACCAAAAGACCCACGCACCTCTCCCTGTCCTTCCGCCCAGGTGATTACAGAGACAGATCTGTGGTGTAATTAGGCCAGATTACATGGTGGACCTCATCACAGCGGGGTGGATGGAGGCATCGTCGGCAAACATCTCCGCCATCCGTCGCACCTCAGCGACGCACCAACCGATGTCGTCAGTGGAGTTACTGTCACCTCAGTCCGTTTGATGCGTTTGGACGACAAACATCTCACGCCAACTCATAGGTGCAAGTCAACGCAGGCGTTGATACGAGTTGCTAGGCGCTGATCGACGTGGATGTGATTCAACGAGGGTTGATACGTTTTTATAGGAATTATGAGATGGGTGGCGATGAGAGTTGACCGACGTTAATGCTCAGGCATGTCTGAGGGTCTGTGAGGATCTTTACATTTAGACCTTATTAACGTTGAAGTCGTTTAGCAGATGCTCTCATTCTAGGAGGCTGGAGTGGTTCACTGGTAATATGTTCCTGCTTCATCCTCCACGCTCTATCGGCTGAGCTCCAGGCCATTCTGGGTTCCTTGTGAAATTGGAATAGTTACACGAGGAAACCTGTGGGTTCGTGTGTGGAATGTGTCCGCGTACATGTGGGCGCGCACGTTTGTGCATGTGTTACACACCTGTGGTTCTGGACGTCTCTCTCCACCGGGCTCTAGTTGGATCGGGCGTCTCGTTAGCAAGCTGTTGTACTAATGAACTAATTAGCTAGTGGATCTAGGAGGAACGGACCTGTTGCCAATCGGCCTACCAAATCCAACCCCCCGTTAGTTAGTATTCCCTAAAGGGAGGGTTGTGGTTACGTTCCGGCGCGTTTCTCTTTGGAACGCGGTTGGCGTTCGGAAATCAGGAAAGCAACAGAGCTGCGGGGCAGACAGACGGACAGACATACAGACAGACAGACATACATGCACGAACACACACACACAGAGAGACACAATGACCCACCGGTAACACAGCTTCTTCGTACGCTGTTCGTGTTCGGACGGGAGCAGCATGCTGTTGTGACGGAGTCTGATATACAGTGGTCTTGATACAGCTCGTTCCCCGGACGTTCCTCTTGGTAGACTAACATCAGCGCTGGTCCCTACAGCTAGATACTCTGCCTCGGTGTGAAGTAGAGCTAATGAACATAGCCGGCTACTATAAAAACAACCAATGAAGTCGACAGTGATTAAACTTGGCACCGTCTCAGAGGGACCGGGGTGTTAGCCAATCAGCTTGTGGAACGGCGAGCACCTGGGAGCGCTACAGCGCTCTCTGGTTTTGACCAGGCCAGTGGTCCCTCAGTCGTAGACTTAACTAAACGAGTTTTGATAGTTCGGAGTGCAATAAAGCTCCCTGAAGGCTGTGTATCCCTCGTCAGTGTGCGGGGTACTGCGGTTTACCCCGCCTCTTACAAAGTAGTCCCTCTTCACGCGCTCATGTTCCAAGCCCCACAGGGGGCGTTGTGCCATAATGAGGCCCTCCGTGCACGTCCCTGTCGAACACATTCAGAGTCAACCACGGAGGAACCACGGAATCACGGCTTCCCCGGCCGCATCTCCATGGCAACCCCGCGGCGGTTTCGGCAGAGTCAGAGATGGAGACGTGTAATCGACCTCACCGGCGCCCCAAAAACACAGGGAGTGGACGGAGCACGATGAGAGAGGACAGCCTCGTCAGACATCCACCTGTAGCGCTGAGACAGTTCGCCCCACCCTACGATAGGTGAGACGGTCGAGCCGTTTCGAGCCGCAACGTCGCATCGGTGCTGTGAGGCTGTGGCTTAGACCACTGCGCCACTTGGGGGTCCGTTAGTTGACTTTCCGTACCCGTTTAGGTTTGGCTTGCCTACCATGATGTATTGTTCTCTTGTCTACCAGGCTGACCCAAACACTTACACACACATACACACACACTTTTTATCACACTAACGCACTTCTTCTCTGCTCTACCAATCATGGGCTTCTAAGCTTGCCGTTTGTGTTAATCCTCCATGACCTTTCTCGTCATCCCTCTGTTCTCCTCTTCCTTTTTCATCCCTCTGTTCTTAATTGTAATGAAACAAATGTGCTCATTAATTGGCTGACTGGAGATGGGGGGGGGGCGATGGAAAAGATGAGAGAGAATAGTCTGTTCCAGCCGCGTAGAAGTGCCTCTGAAAATGACTGACTTCGTCACTGAATTAAAGGTTTAAGGTTGGCATGTTTCATGTCTTCGGTAACAAATCTCACAGTAACTTGTTTGAAGACTAAATGCCAATGATCTATTTTCCGTTTCAGAGGAAGGAATCGAACAAAAGAAAGTCATTCCTTCTGGCATGTAAACATTTAATATTTGAGGGAATTTGTGGGGGCTGTGTTGGCTGGCAGGGTGTTTTAAACAGATGTTAGATGGTAGAAGACCAAATTGAAACTGGCGCTCAATCTGACAGCTTGGCCTTTTTTGGTCTTGATACTTGAAGAAGCTCTGTTATTTGTAAATTGACTACAATTTGGGCTTGATATATTTTCTCTCTCTATGTGGCTCGTGCTGTCAAAATGTTCTTACTTTTACATAAAAAAGGGTAATGTAGGCTCTTAGAATGTTTTTATGATTCTGTGAGTGCGGTTTTAATGTATGTATTAAATTCACAAAATGCCCCCTGTCAAGTGTGCAATATTGGCAGAATGCTGAGTAAGCAAAAAGGACATCCAATGAACAGATACCTCATTTGTACATAGAGGAAACTCTCTTTCGCACACACACACACACGTGCGTTTACATATATATGTGTGTGTGGCCCTTTACGGGTTCGCGTATCCAGTAGTTGATCGGGTGAACTCCCAGGTTACACTGACTGAAAACGGCCATTTTACCATCTGGTGTGAAGGTTCTCCAGTGTAAAACAGTCTGCAGGATTAACTGCAGTGTATTATAATGAGGGTACATTGTGGGAACATTCGGTAGGTGAACACAATTGAACCCCTCCATTAATTAAATTGAATCTGCTCACCCAACGATTTACAAATACATTCTAATTACATTACCCTTTGTTAAAATAACAGTGCAGTAGTGTACGGTGTGGCTTCACACATCGCGGCGCCATATATACCAGCAGGTATAAAACACTGTATTCTACTAGCCAACGAGCTGCCTGTTAGCTATGGTCACACTCAAGCCCTCTACTCTGTGTCAGCCTCAATCTCTCTGAGCTTCATGAGAAGTAGAGCCCTCCAGAGTCAGACTTACTCAGCAAACGTAAGGCAGGGGGGGATTCACCTCCTGCTCCGCCTCCTCTTCCTCCTCCAACCTCTCCAGGAATGACTGTGAAGTGCTCCCCTGGGACCCAAGCACACCTCCGCTCCCCAAACACCCCCTCCATTTTCCACCAGCTCCTTCCCTCTCACCCAGACTCCCTCCCTTCCTACTTTTTAGCCTCTTGCTCTCTACTCCTCTGCTGCCCGTTGGGAGATACTCAATCTCATCCTCTCGTCACTCCTCTGTCTCCGTCTCCTGCTGGGTCAGTCCGGTTCAGTCCAACAGCATGGTGAACCTACAGACATCTAGCTGTTATGACAGCTTGTCCAGATGCATTCTCCTTCTCCATCTCATGCTCCACTGTACTCCTCTAATAACTCTCCCCCACTCTCTTTCTCTCTTTCTCTCCTCTCTCTTAACCTGGAATTAGCTACCTCCTAGCCGTTCTTCTTTTTCCAGTACATTCTTTCTCTTCCCCTGTTTTCCCATCCGCATGTCCATGCTCTTCTTCCTTCTCCATCTTCCATACATCTTCCATCCTCTTCTTCTGTCCTTCTCCTTTGCATCCATCACTCTCTCCCGCTGTTTCCTCGTCGGGATGCATATGTCTGAAACATTTACGTCCCCTCGGTCCATACTGGTTCATCTGTTTTTTTTCTGCCTTCACCTCTGCCCCGTCTTTGCTTTTCTCCCTTGGTGTCTGCCTAGTTTTCTTTGGCTTTCTATTCTACTTTTTCCTAACAAGATGTTCCATCCCCCTAAAGACCTCCGGATCGTATGTTTTCATCAGACTATGTTTGAACCTGTCTGTTCGTCCATCTGTTAATCTCTCTCCCTTTCTCCTTCTGTCGTGTACCCTGTCCATCTCAGTCATATCATATAGTCTGGGACTTTTTACAAAACAGCATAAACACACCTGAGCATCGACCATCACAAGACACACCATTTCTTCTATCTCTCTGAACCTGTCTCTACTATCTCTTTGAAACTATCTCCCCTATCTCTCTGGCCCGACCTCTTGCTATAGATTACTGATGGACTTGTGTTTTGTGTTGAATTTAGAGTTTGGATCAGTGAAAACAGTAGAGTGTGTGTGTGTGTGTGCATGCGTGCGTTTGTGTGTGTTAGGGTGACCAGTGTTAGGGTGCAGGGTTGAACAGCTGTAGCGGCTAGCATAGACTGTTGGTGAGGGCAGCACTAGGTTTTCCCTCGTCATGTCCTATTAGCTGCTGTGTAGTTTTAGCCTAGCCTAGCCTAGCCGTCTACTTCTATCAGCATGAGTGACAGACCACTGTGGCAGAATGGAGGCATGCACACACACACCCACACCCTGGCGTGCCCACACACACGCAAATACACACATGAAAATTGGCACACAGAGATTCACACATAACACTGGTAGACTGTTCAAAAAACATACAATACACATGATTAGGTACTACACACTCACGACACACGTTTCCAGCGCACTGATAATCAGATTGAGCTGTGCGACGAACCACACGCAAACTCACCTGTCCTTCACTACTCGCTCCAGTAACCACTCCCTTAATGCTGCATTCATACCTCTCACACATGCTACATACAGAGATCACATGTCACGTACAATCATTCATATAACAAACAGGAGCGCCGTCTGGCAATCAGTATCGACACGTCCATCATGTCTAGAGACGTACGGGTCATTGTAAGAACAGACAACCCCTCACAACATTGGCAACAGTCCATTAGGCACACGCCAACCCCCACCCCGCCACGGAGAATCGATGGCCCATCCACCCATGTGCGGGGCACGGTCTCCTTGATCCCTCCGACAAGCAGACACACGCCCAGACGGCTCTTTGTCTGCGGATCAATACCAGGTCCAGTGGAGGAGGACGCGGTAAAGGGAGAGACCCCTTTATCCCCCGTTAGCGGGTCACCGTGTCGGCGCCCGTGTCTGAATGAGAGCCTTCGGTCACCGCCACGACTGGCTACCGAGTGGTCCCATGTTGACCATGTTGATTCTGACCAGGGCCACATGGCGTAGAGGTCCGTTTGGGTTGCCGGCGACGACCGGGCTACTTCAGGACCCGTGACGAGAGAGAAGGGTGGTGAGGAGAGAGGGGGCGGAGTAAAAGAGGAGCTGGAGACAGCGGGGGGGGGGGGGGGGGGGGGGGGGGGGGGGGGGGGGGGGAGGGGGGGGGGGGGGGGGGGGGGGGGGGGGGGGGGGGGGTGGAGTGAGAGTGGGACGGGAAGACAGAGGTATTGAGAGAGAGCGGACGGGACGAGTCAGGAGAGCGAGAGGGACACCGATCACCACCTCCTGATTGCCTCAGGTGCCGTGGGGAGGACGATCAATCAGGGGGAGAGGAGCGGAGGAGGAAGGGAGGAGGTGAATCACCATCAAAGTAGGTGGGATGACACATACATCATCACCCAGCTCCCTGTCTTTTTTCTGTAGAACAACTGTCCTTCCGGTTGGTTGAAGCCTTCTCTGGACACCTGCTGCTGTAGAAATAAGTGGATTGGAACTGAACAAATGCAGTTTATTTTTTCATGTAGCCGTTTGGGTTGGTAGAGATAGATTGGAATAATAGGGGTTAGTTATGGTTGATTGTTTAAAACATGTGAGGTGGTTTATTCTATCCAATAATTGCAGTGTTTAAACAGACATCCCATTAAGATTTCTTTCCCCGCTATTTGGTCTTTTGACCAATCCCATCAGATCCTCTCACATTTGATCTTAGAGCCTGGCTGATACTGCAATCAATGCATGCGTTCACACTAATCTGCATGTGATCAGCAGTTTGACCTGATTTTCTGTAACTGCTAATTAGCCACTTTAATAATGAAACCCAAAAAGATTCAAAAACACCTTCTGACACGTGAGCAGACAAAAATTAGTACCGAGTATCTTGGCAGTGTCTCGTTCCCCGCTCTCTCTCCCTTCGTCTCACAATGTTCTCGTTTCTCCTTCACACACAGACCCACACACACACATCCTGTTCCACTACTCCATACTCCCCGCCCATCCCCCGGACTCCCGCCAGCCCAGTCCTAATGTATAATAATCACCGTGGCGATCTGTTCCAAGCTCCCCCCGTATGAGTCAGCTTCACGTGAGCTGATGCGTGTGTATGCGCGCGCGGGTTTCGGAAATCAATCTCTCATCGCTCCTTCCCTCCCTCCGTCAGAAGCTCCACTTCTCAAGGTTGATAATGAATCATTAATCGTTTAACGAGGAACCTTTTTGTGGCTAGAGCCCCTTTTCAACACACTGGCGTATCGCTACCTACCCCCGTGCATAGCTCCGCTCTGCCACAGGAAATTGAAGGTTACTTTTTAGTGCACGTGAACGTGTGTTCCCTTCCCCTTTCCGTGCTTGTTATTATTGCAGGGTCTTGTTGGGATGTGGTAAGTCCGCTGTGTCTAACACTGAGTGATGGAAAGGGGAGACCTCAGACTCTGAATATAGACACTTCATCCTCTCTTCCTTCCTGGAGTTTAAGGAAACTCTGTTGATTTCAGGAGAGGGCCGTGGCCGGGCAAGGACGCCGTCTCCTTGGCGCGTGGAGCGGGTGCCGCCTTTAGCAAAGGGAGAGAGAATGTGTGTGTGTGTGTGTGTGGGTGTGTGGGGGGGGCAGGGGGGCGCACACACCTCATCAGTTGGTGTGTGTAACTTCAGCCGTGGCGCTGAATGTAAATGTTAATGAAAGAAGAGATGGCGGGTCGGGGCCAAATGAATGCCAAATAAAATGTCAACTATTGTGTGCCCGGGAAGGTTAAGTATCGCCATTGGAGGGAGAAAAATGTCTGCCCTCGTGCAGTACGCTGTATTCGTTTCCTTTTCGTGCGTGCGTGCGTGCGTGTGTGTTTATATGTGTGAGCGAGTCTGTGTAAATCCCCAATGTTAATCAATCAACCACTAATCCCACCCAATAAAAGACCAGACACCTCCAGGTTGTTTTCCACAGGCCATAAAATCAACCACTGCTTATCGTTCTGTGACCCCTGGGGATGATCTCACTGGAGGGGTCATATATCACCACAACGAAGCCCAAGCTACACCTCCCATCACAGGTCCCTATTGGTCAGATGTAACACGCTGTGTGCTGAACCAGGGTGCCATGAGGATGCCAGCACGGCCAATCAGTAGATTGACAAAGGACAGGGCGTATGGCTAGAGTTTGGGAAGAATTGCCTGTCTAGACATGAACACACGCACACACACACAGAGAACGTTGACACCCAGTAAATAAGAGGTCTGTCTGGACATGTCGCCCGCCAAGGTCAGAGGTTAAACCGCAGCGAGTGGTGGGAGAGGACGCCTAGTCAAACAGAGAATTCTCAATAATAGATGTGATAATTGCCTTTGTAAATTTCTACACGTTGTTATGCACTCCTATTACTCAGTGTCAGGAGAAGAACTTTAGTGAGCATGCTCGCTTGTGTGTGTGTGTGTGTGTGTGTGTTAGGTAACAGGGGATTGTCTGTCATGTATATTTGGCAGGCTGCATGTAAGTTAGTTGTCCCGCCTTGTGGGAAACGGAAAGCACAGCAGTAGCTAATGAGGCATAGACGCCCTGAGAAATGAAGGGTAGCTAAGGAAGCAGGCAACCTTTTGAAAAAAGTTAGTTCTTTAGGCGCCAAAGTGAATTTTTATGAATAAAGGTTTCAGTAGGCTCCGCATATTTTGATAGCACGCAATTGCAACGGGGCGCACGTGGGTTTTAATGACGTTCTGTGGTGAATTGGGTTTGTTTCGGCTTTTGGTGTCAGAGGCTCAACATTTCTCCTTCAAGCAACTCAACGTCTTTGGGATTAGTGAACTTCGGCAATGACGGCAATAATGTGAGTTTCCTCCTGTCTATAAAGCCAAGTATGGCTACTCCCAGCTCAACATTGGCGCTTTGCCCGCTTGTTTTAGTATTTCAGGTGAACACGGTTTAAGAGTTTTGAACATGTGTCAACAACACTTGTGTATTCACACATTCTAAACCGCATTCGCAAACGAAATGAATCAACATGCGACTTCCTTCCAAATTTGGTAGCTTACCGACATTCCTGTTTTATAACCGCCTATAAAAGACCATCCAAATGTAAAGGTTGTCTATGAATTATCCTTCACGTTGGAAACATCTCTGCTGTACCCGTGTGGTAACCAGTTGAATAATGAATCCAAATCAAATTCGTAGAAGATGGAACATGCAACCTTTACCGGTTTAATTACAAATGGTCAGTTTTAATGGCCTGGCCAAAGGCATACAGTTGAAAGATGACAAGACAACACACAGCCACATAAATAATGTAAAGAATGTAGAGTAAATACAAATCAGAGCTGTATAAAATGGAAATAAACAAAAATCCAATTATATTAAACGTCAATGTTGTGATGAATAAATGATAGTTGACAAACAACTGTTTAATCAAATTTTAAAGAAAGAAATAAGCTACATTTCCTATATTATCATAGCGAAGTGGTGACTTTTCACCCCATGAAAACGTGATCATTTCGCGTGATGCTAAAACATAATAAGTAGCCTAGCGAAGCCTCCATCCAGCATGTTGCCATGTTGATTCATTAGTCCAGCCCTGTGCTTCATTTGGTTCGCTGTGTGGAACACAAAAGAATCATTATGGGATCTCGCAAAACACATTAAATGAGCTTGGTGATCTCCCGCTCTGCCCCCGGCTACACTTTTTCCTCGACAGGACTTGGTACTTTAGCTTCTTCTCTAGTGGACGTGATGATTTCCTCACTATACGTGCTTATACAGTATTCGGCCAGGAAATACAGCCTGATTTGCCAATCATACAGCTTCTGAAATGTTGATTACTAGTTCACTGCGTTCTGGCCTGATTGAATCATTGAATGGGACCGAGTTTCCAGTGAAGCCTGTGGACTCCGCAAGAAACTGTAAGAGCACCTTTTAGCTTGGGATGTTTATTACATGTTTCATGTTCATTTTAGTAATTTAATAGTCATTGTCATATAGAGCAAATTTTAATGAGTGCCTGCGTCTTAAGATAGCCAGGTTAAACGAACACATTTCACAGTCTTACTAAGTACAGCCTTCACGTCTTTGACAAGTAATTGGTTCAGAGAAGGAATATTCAAATCTGGACATCAAAGCCAATTCCTCTGCCGACTTCATTATCTTGCTTATTCAGCAAGCTGGCATGTGAAGCGGGCAATGCCGTCTTCCTTTTATTACCTGTCGTTAATGTCCTGCTTGATTTGCTGTGGGTGCACCAACGGCACCTAACAACGGCACGCAACTCTTCCTTAACTTTCCAATGCATCTTGTCAATATTAAATGGGTGATCTGGTAGGTCCTTTAATATTCAAATGTTGAACGCGCACGAAAATATATAATCGCTCAAATATTTATTCGAATTCTGAACATTTCGGGCGTGACTGTGATGATGCAACATTTGCCAGAGGGCGGGAATCGGATTTTATTGGTCCTCGGCTCGCAGCTTAGCTCTGCCGTTTTAATCATGGTGAGCGGAGTAAACTGTGACTTCACCTGCCCTGGAGCAATAGAATAGATTCATGAGCAATAGAAATGAACCTGGCTGTAAAGGGAGACACATTTGTCTGACTGTTAAGTTTGAACTCGTCGTTTATAAAGGACATTGTTCACTCCTCAAACCAGTTATGTAGCATGTTACAGGTTGGTGTAATTCATTATCTGGCAAAACAGACACACCGCAGATGACACACTCAAGCTCCAAACGCGAGTCAGCATCTATGGCAAAGCAGCATTACCAACTAAGGTGATCACATCACGTCACCTCCAAGTGACGTTTGGACGGATAAGACTAGGTATTTTCCAACATCGTCTGTCCTTGGTCCTTAGAGGTAGGGAGTGAGGGAACCCTTGGAGTGTAAGGAAAGTACAGTGTCCACATCAATTTCGCTGACTGTGCTTTTTTCAATTTATTGTTTCGTTTCTGTCTCCTTCACAATATATAGGGCCACTCCTCTCCACTGTGTCACACTCCAGAGTCTGTGAATAATTGAGCTACACTGCTTGGAGAGTGTGTTATATACATTATTATACAGTACTGTTGACCTGGAGGGCAATGGATGACTTCGGCCCGAAGTACTGCTGTATGTAGAGTCGAGTAGAAGTTGGGCTGCTGATGAAAAGAAGGGCACTCTATAGGTGATAGGGGGCCACTACTGACACGAGCCAGGTTTTATAGAGAGCGGGGATGCTTGGCTTAGCTTTTGGCATTAGTCAGTCAGGAAGCAGAGCAAGTGGATTCATTAATTCACATTTAGTGCAGCAGTCAGGTTGAGGAGCTAACGCGTTCCAACTGTTATCAGCGATATTCGTGTTTGTGTAAATATTACCCTTAACGGTCGTAATTGGGAAGGATAAATATAGAAACGGCATCCGCGTGCACACAACCTCACAGCCTCCCACCTGTGCTCCCGTCGGTATCAACCCGAATGAATATGTAGTGTGCTTCTTTAGGCTGACGGGCAAACAGACAGAATCAACAGTTTGGGGACGCTGTTCCCTGATGCTTGTCGCGGTGAGCGTCGCATTCCAGAGCTCTCACTCGAGTGGATTGGAATTTTTTGCTCGCTCATCTGAGGAGAGTTTCGTAATTAATGACAGTTATAATTACGAAAAGCAGAGGAGGAGAATAGGTAGAGCGGCAAACTGCAGTAATGAGAGAAAATGTGGAGAAGACACAGGGATCCACTGATCATATCTAATACGGTTCCCTCTCACTCTGTTAGAGGCTGTTACTGAGGTCCAGTTCTCTTTCCTCTCTTTGCCTCTCTTTCTGTCTCTGTTAGTGAGCAGGTCTAGTCTTGTTCTCTCTCTCTATTTCTCTCTCTCAGTGTGAGGTCTAGGACTTTTCTGTCTATTCTCTCAGTGAGGAGGGAATAGTACTCTTTTATTGACTCTCAGTTTGTGATTAGGTCTATTTCTCCTCTATCTTGTCTGTCTCTCAGTTTGTGATTAGGTCTATTTCTCCTCTATCTTGTCTGTCTCTCAGTTTGTGATTAGGTCTATTTCTCCTCTATCTTGTCTGTCTCTCAGTTTGTGATTAGGTCTATTTCTCCTCCATCTTGTCTTGTGTCTTAGTTGGTGGTATTCTCCCAAATCATGTCCTTAAGCCATTAAAGGCAACCTGACTTGTTCCCAGAGGTTTTCGTCTGGTTATGTACCTATCATTGGTTATATACCAAGACAGAAGAGGTGCCAAGTGACCAGAAAGGGGGTCTGGTTTCATCCGTTAAATGTGTTATCCCCCTAATTTTATTAACGTTTTATTACTCTGGGCTGTTCCCAGATCAATGCTTTTTAGACTCAACCTGGCCAAATGGCCCACCTCTGGTATTAAATACAGAGAGAGTCGAAGAGTTCAAGGGAATCAGAAATTTATTTCTGATTCATGACATAAATGAAAGTGTTTCTTCTCCCCAGTTCATCTCAGTCTGTCTTAGTCCTCTCACTCCACCTCAGTCCCTCTTAGTCCATCTCGGTCTGTCTCGGTCTGTCTTATGAATACATTACCGGATCATTTTTTGTATTGTTTGTTAATTATTCCAGAATAATAACACTGTCACACCACACATACGCACAATGCTGTGCCATCATATTCTATAATCCGTGTACAGGACAAATACTGCATGTAAATAGTGTGTACTACGAAGAAAAGACTAGCCTATCTTCTTCTTACGGCTGTGTGTTTGTTTGACTGAGTGTGTGTGAGCGCGTGTGTGTGTGTGCTCGTAGCCTCCAAACAAAGGCTTTGTTGGGCCATTGTTCCATGTAACGTGTACGGGTCTGTGCCGCGTGTGATAAGAGGAGAGAGAAAGCACATTCTATTAAATAATGTTCCTGGACCAGACGCAAGTGCGCGCACACACACACACACCCACACACACACACACACACACACACATGAAAATTTGTCATCGTCTTGATGTTAAAACATCACTGCCTACTGCCCTTATTTTCCATGCTGTGTCAGAGACTGCAGGTTTTCTTGTTAAGATGTGCTTGAGATTTGCTTATCACCAAGATGGGAGACGTACGTGGAAAAAAGACATGGGTGTATGGGAGAGAAACACACAAAGGCGAGAGACAGAGAGTGAATTGAAGAGCCGGCGCTGTGTTCAATTGAACTTTCATTGCCAATAGCTGTTAATGTGATGACGTCTGCAATCTAGCAGATCCAAGTGAGATTTATCCAGAGATGACCTAACCTCCAACGCACACGCGTGTACATAGACACACAGACCCATTAAGCATTCTCTCAGATGTGCTGTACATGAAATACATAAAACATCTCCATTCTGCAACTCGGACACACACACCTCTTCCACTAAAGTTTTACCTCATTACCTGTGTTAATCCATAATGGAAGCCACGTTTTATGTTATGGTGTTCTAATGTAGATTTCACAAACACTCAGTCACATCCTCAGACTGTTTCACCTCATATCAAACACACGCGCGCTCGCACACGTACCTGTTTTAAACAAGTTGACATCGCCGAAGGTCCATTTCCACTGCGAGGATTGAGATGTTTCAGAGGTGCCCGGGCCCCAAAGGAAATTGGCCCGGCGTGCGTGCCTGCTGACACAGATCGGTGCCTCGCTAGCTGCTTCCGCCTGAAGTCGAGGCTAACGACGTGAACCAGGCACCTGAACATCAGTGTCCCGAGCACGCTCTGACAACTGGGCCGTCCCAGCTCAACGCTACGGGCCGACTACTCTATCGCGAATGAATTATTATTGGTCGTTGGTTCCCATTGCGACGTCAAGCAGTGTACAAGCCGCTATGAACGCCCACCATTTACGTCTACAGACACGCACACACTCCCAAACTCAAGGGACACATTCACAGGGCATATGTTGTCCTTATGAAACTACCCACACCGAATTCCATTATGCGCTAGCGGGACCAGTCTGAAATCGCTTGTTTTGGAAGGATAAAGATTCCTGTAACAAATTGTGGGTTGCAGAGCTGTACTCTATACAGGCGACGAAGCGCCACAATGCTTTTGACCTAATAAATCTGTAGGAGAACCGGGGCTCTAGCAGTAGAACATTGGAGGTTCTGAGCTCCCGCATGTGCGTGAAGCGCCACCGCCATCGCTCCATACGAAGAGGACGGTCGTCTCTCTGTCCCTCTCCCTTCCTATGGCCGTGTCTTTCCCCCCCGCTCGCACCATTGATCTCTCCTCTCATCCTTCTCTCATCCTTCTCTCATCTCATCATCCCAATCAATCCCGTATCCGTGGTTAATGCTCCTATGATAATTGGCTCGTTAGATTGAGAGCCTGATTGAATTTTTGGGGAAAATGAGATATTCTGAGAGCTAATTAACTCAGTAATAAGTCTAATGGTCTAGTCTGTCAGACAGCTAGTGGGATATTAGACACATCAAAACCCGAGGATTTCTCATCTGTTCAGAGTGGGAAAAAGAGGAGGAAGAGAGAACACAGAGACAGATTTTGAGAAAAATTGAGAGGGGGAGAAACAGAGCAAAAGAGCGAGAGGAAGATACTGTAGATTAAAAAGAGAACAAAAGAGAGGGAGAAAGAACAAGAAAGGAGAGAGGAAAGAGCACAAGTGCCTAATGACTAGCAGCATGAGACACGGACTAAAGCAGATCTACTCAGTTCTAATACTTCTCTCTACAGTACAACCATCTACAGCATATCCATCTACAGCATATCCATCTACAGTACATTAATCTACATTTCAACCTTCTACAGCATATCCATCTACAGTACATTAATCTACAGTTCAACCATCTACAGCATATCCATCTACAGCATATCCATCTACAGTACATTAATCTACAGTTCAACCATCTACAGCATATCCATCTACAGTACATTAATCTACAGTACAACCATCTACAGCATATCCATCTACAGTACATTAATCTACAGTACAACCATCTACAGCATATCCATCTACAGTACATTATTCTACAGTACATCCATCTACCGTACATTCATTCACAGTAAATCAATCTACAGTACATTCATCTGCAGTAAATTCATCTATCGTACATTCATTCACAGTAAATCAATCTACAGTACATTTATCTACAGTAAATCAATCTACAGTACATTCATCTACAGTACATTCATTCACAGTTAATCGATCTACAGTGAACCCAACTGCAAAACAGTGCCACCCACACATCTGATTAAATATACATCAATTTGCACAGAAAAAAAATCCATAATTCTCCTAGTCAATGTCCTTCTCATCATTATTATTATTATTAGCATTATGCAGAAGCATCGTCCTTGTTTTTCATACAGCTGAAGTTAAGATAAATACCTGCTATGTGGAGATTGACCATGGGGGTTTGAATAGCCCTAGATTGGTTGTGGCGATTTCATCGTATACCTTGTAATTACTCTCGCTCCCTCCCTCCCCTCTACATTCCCAAATCCAGGCCATTGGCAAAGCTTAACAATATTACCATATTTATGAGATAAGGAGTGCAAATACACACACACCCGCCATCATGCACACACTTACACACGCAATAGTTGTGAGATGAGGGGTTAGTCAGGAAGGACAAAACAGTGATCTGTCAACCTCACTCCTGAGACCTGTGTCTGTTAACCATCCTAACCGCTTTACATAACCAACCAGGCCTGTTGAGGTAGACTCTGCATAAAAATGGTTCAAGGAGCATTTTTGTTGTGTAGGCATCTGGTTCTTTGAAGAACCATTTAGATCTGAAGAACAATTGTTTGGAGTAATTGGTTCTTTCGAAGGCAAAGCATTTGTATTGGAGCCTTTAAACCCTAAGAACTGTTGTGGAAGAGTTATTCGATTATTCTATGGAAGGCAAAAACGATTTTTGGGAAGGTTATAATGTACGTTAAACACTTTATTCGTATGGGTACAAAAACAACTATTTTCTTTTGATATCTTTCCAAATATAACTCTGCTCTAATCCAATCATTTACTAGTTGGATTTATCACATCTGTGTCATGTAGTGGGCAGGTTTGGTTTAGGATGACACACGCTCTAGGAAACATTTCCACGCTTCATCCTCCAGGGGGCAACAAACTAGTCTAGTCTAGCGACGCCTTCACAAGCAGATTGGGTGATTGTCAGTCCAGAAATGAGAGATGAGGCCTGAAGCCTCTGGCTCCATTTTGATTGTTCAAATTAGAGTCCCCTTCACCCGCTGAATTGATCCACAGATGGATATGTGACAGACATTAGCTGTCATTCAAGTAAACTTCTAACTGATGTCACGTTGACTATTTGCAGGAGATAGAATAGATTTGCAGAGCTTTCCATTCTCACAGAAGTGTTCCCATGGCAAAGGCATTAATCCTGGTGCATTGTGGACGATTTCAGGTCAACGAGTGTACAGCCATTTAAAACTGATTCAAGGAAGTAAAAAGCAAGGATGATGGGTATAGCAACACAACTTAACTTGTCATCCACAAGGATCGGAATAGAATTTGTGATGAGGGCCTTGCGTTATCCAGGCTTTTAGAGGATTCCAGCAAGTGAATTTCACGATTAAAGACAACTTCTCAAGACAATCGGAAGTGAGCCTCCCAGTTGGCTTGTTTGTTTTGTGTTAGCTAATCTTTAGACTTTAGTTGTTTTCTTTTGCATGTATTTCTTTTGTCACCATTATGAAAGTGCATCTACAGTGCAGTTGGTGAGTGACACAGCTCTCTCTTATTAGGCAAGTATGTTTGTTTGCATCATAATATGTGCATAAGAGAGCTGTCAATGTCTTATTATTCTAGGTTTTGCTTTTGGTTGATGGTGTTTGACAATACAAGCACCAAAGCCATTTCAATGAAAGGCATGTTGAACATCATGATGCAGATATATCAGAATAAATCAGACCTGTTTGGTAAATTAAGAAGAAAGAAAGTACTGGTTAGCTCAGCATTTGCAACTTAACCAACAGAGCAAGGAAGATCTTTTTAATGGATCAACAAAGAATACTCACTATTATTTTTGTTCTTTATAGTTTTTATTTTCGTTATGCTCAGCTGACCGCTGCTGGAACTGGCTCACTTGTCTTCATTGATGATGTCATTGCTGATGGTGGCAGTAGGATGAATTCTGAAGTGTACAGAAATATCTTACCTTTTTAGATTGAACCAAAACGCCTCAAAGCTCTTTAGAGGCCGCTTCACCTTGCTGCAGGACATTGACCTGAACATGCTGCTGAAATTTTTCTGGGCCAAGAAGTAGAATGTTCTTGAGTTGCCAAGTCAATCACCCATCATGAATCCCATTGACCATGTGTTTCAGTTGCTGAGGACCGGACTGAAATCAATAAATCGATAAGTTGCGGCCTCCTGGATACATGCATTAAACGCTTGCTGTCTCGTTGACTCCAGATTAGGTAGCTGACCCTGAAATTGCTAGACACAGAGTGCAACGTGAACAGTAAATTATTGGTTTCATAACACCTGTTACTGAGGTAGTTGGTGTTAGGGTTCCTTTTTAAATGATTGAAGTTGTTTCAATAACATATTCAAGGATACCAAGAGAAGCCAGACTTCCCCAAAGATTAAAACAAAAAAATAAACATTATTTAAAAGCAGAAATCTTTTGTCTCTTGGTTTTCCTAATTGCCATTCACCTAACAAATGTTTAGAGGAAGTGAAACCGGTCCCCTGTTTTCAGTGTGTGTACTACATGGTTGAACCTCCCGCTAGGGAAGCCCTTTGGATTTGGCATCACACCAACCACAATGTAATACCTTAAAACGACATTGAAAGAACAAAGGTAAAAACATGTGGCGTGTTAGTAGTGAACTGGCTAAAATCTGCCAATTTCTAAAGTAGCCATGAGTGAAGAAAGGGATTTGGATTATATCTATATGTTTCATGTACCAAATTGCTTTTAGTGTGTTATGTTTAGACCTTTTTAGCCTTTACTGAAGTAGAAATGTAGCCGGAATATCAGTCAGCTTTTGTCTTGTGATAAGTGGTTTTAAATCATTTTAGGTGTTTAGTAGGCTAAAGACTTCTGAAACATTTATTTGCTTGACCATGCTTGTTGGTCCTATCACTGACATATGCTTTATTGACTTTATTGATATGGCTCTCCAATTTTGCGATGAAGTGAACATATAGTAATATTAATTCGGGCATGTTGTGATTGTTGTCTTCTCTGCCTTGTGTTTCATGTTGGCTATGAACTTACGGCTTGGAGCTAAAACTGCTAGTTTCACAACAAATAGGCCTAGGTTGTAATATTGCTGTTTTCCTGGCTTCCTCAGGGATTTTACCCACGCACCACCACTGCTCAGTAAACAATCTCCTCTACCCCGGCAGTGATTCCTAACGCAGGTTTGGGGTGAATAAAATGTCCACTTGTTGTATGTTGGAACTTGGCTGGATTCCAAAAGGAATAAAATATCACGTTGTAAGCCAGCATTAAGTGACTTGCACTCCTGATGTAGCCTGTATACACTTTGTTGGGGCAGATCAGTTCCCCCAAAGAAAGGCCTTTTTAACAATGTTTTGTTATTAATATTGTAAAGTTTAGTTAGGCTAGTGGAACCATTTATTCAGAGTTCTCAATAATTCTCATGTAGAAGGTGTTAGAAACGTTTTGGGTTCTGGGAAGAGCCATGTACACAAGGTTCCAACTAGCGCAAAAAAATGGTGCCCCTCTAGGGACAAAACAAACCATTTGATATATACCAGACTCCCAAGAATTAGAGACACAAAGAAAAAATATATTTTAGGCTTAGGGGTTACATTCAGGGTAAGACTAAGAGAGTATTTGTTTCTGCTAGTATCAAACCACTAAGTTGCATGGGTCTAGGGCAGCCTCTTACTCTGTCCCTGTATATAAGTCTGGTCCAGATATGTGGAGGGCCATTAACTGTGGCCCAAGAAAAGCTTTTAGGAAAAAAACAGATAAATACATTTCCCCCTTTTAAATGTCCTTGTGCGGTTTGAGCTACAAAATGGGCCTCCATCGACCCCCACAGGCAAAATGCTGTAAATTATTCCCTGGCATTCAAGCCAAATGGAGCTTTCTGTCCCTCCACCTAGATTCAGCAGTGCTTCTGATCTGTATTCACGGAGGCTTTCATCTCCAGACCGGTGATAGCGATGGTGATTGGTGAGTGGCTTTAACAGATTTCTCTAGCATCCGACTAGAGGTGTTATCGGAGGCCTATCAGAAAGGTGGATGGTGTTACTGCTACGTAAACGTTGCGACTATATTCGCCTGTATCAATGGACTTCGAGTAGGCAGCGTGCCTTGTCGTGCTTCGACTGGAACATGTGAGGCAGGAGATAAGTGGCAGAGATGGAGATGATCGCTTGCAGCAGTGGACGCATCTATTCAGACTGCAAATGCCGTGGGCCTAATGGCAGTCGTCGAATGTCATTACTCTTCCAGTTTTTTTGTAACGGACGTCTCTTTCCATTCATCAAAGTTTGTGGGTATGGAGCACTGCTAACATGCTGGAATTTTCGTTTGGGACATAAAGACGATATTGAGGGTGTATGTGTTGTTGTTTTTCCTGTGGGTGTATGTGTGTGAATTATACTTAAGTGTGTAATTCAAAAATGCCCGTAAGGAAAACAAATATAATTTAACTTCTTGAGGGCAGTGTTGCCATGTATGGAAAAAGAAATGTATGCTTAGGAGCTTGCTTAAAGGGTTACCACAAAGTTTGTGCGTTCGTGCATGTGTGTGTGTGTGTTTGAATACATCAATGCCAGTTTAACGGTCAAAGGTGACCATAGGCCATGTTTGGATCCCTTCAGGTAATAGAGCATATCCAGAGCCTAGTAACCCCCCTTCTCTATTGCCCCCACATCACACTGCCCGACAGCCGCAGGGCCATACCTGTAGTGAAGGGCCGTGTGATTGGCTAGGCTGACGGAGCACGTGATTTTAGGGCAGGGAATATTGTCCACACACTCACTGGTGCCTGGTCATCCATCAAAGGTTAGAGCTATATAGAGGGTCAGTTTCCCAGTGACAGGCCTGGCCCACGGACACCACACTACTGATCTCCCTATTCCCTCACCAGAACTCACACGCTCTGTCTCTCTCAGGCTCCTCTCTGTCCCTCGCGCTCTCTCTCTCTGTCTCCTTATCTCTGTCTCAGACTCCTATCTTTATCTCTTTCTCTGTCTCTTTCACTGTCTTTCAAACTCCTATTCATCTCTCTCTGTTTCTGTTCTCTTTCTCTCTGTTCCTCTGTTTTCTCGCTATATCTTCTTTCCGTCTCTCCATCGTATCTGTCTGCCTCTTTTGGTACTCCTAGTTTTAACAAGACCATGGGTTAATAGCTTAACCTGCTGTTCACACACTCCCTAACCCTAACCCATCCCTATTTCCTTTTTTCCCCTAACCCTTCTTTTCTGCTTCAGTTCCTTTCTCTGTTTTTCTCTGTCAGTTTTTGATCAGTTACCTGGTCATATGGAGTCCATGTTTTATATTCATAGCGGGGCTGCCTAGCTGACAAACTGCAGCTATCGTCAACCACGCACACACACACACACACACACACACACACACACACACACACACGCACGCACAACCACACAAAGCTCCATCTGAACACGGGAACACATGGAGACGGAGATGAAGGAGAGAGAGGTGGGAATAACAATAAATGTGTGAGGAAGTAAAGGGTGAAAAGGAGGAAGAGGTTGCGAGAAACAGGAAAGAGGGTATTTCCCAATACTTTTTTTATCTATTTTATAAATCTTAAACACACAAACACACTCACACGCCACTCATAAACCCATTAACAGTTTACCACTTGCACATTCATCCCAACTCATCGAAACGCATCTAAAACTATTTGAAATATTTCCACCAAAATGTCTTTCATCTCCTCTTCCTCTTCGGGCAGTTTGGATTGGAGGAGGAAGGGTTCGAGGTGGGCTCGATTACAGAACTTCAGAGTGGTGTGGACGGAGAGGGGGGTTGTGGGTAATGAGTGTGTGAAGTACGGCCAAGAAAGATCCCTGCCACTGTTAAGGGTTAATTCACTCCCTAGACCCTCTCCCTTCAAAGATGAGGAAAGATTATAATATGAAAAGAGCTGAGAGATGGAGGGGAGGGAGGAAGTCGGAGAGAGAGAACGAGAGAAGACAGGAAGAGAGAAGGTGGAAGTGAGAGAGGTATGGAAGAGAACAAAGAGAGAGCAGAATGGAAAGAGAGAGTCAGAAAGAGATACAGAGAAGGACGTAAGACAGAGATAATGAAGGAGACCATGGGGTGATTAGGAGGAATAGGGATCCGAGAAGAGACCGACATCAACAGAGAGCTGTGGAGAAAGTCAGACAGACTGACGAAAAACCGACAACTAGACAGACGGATAACAGCCGGGTTCAGCAGCACGGTAGTCTGTAGCTTTGGCTGGTTGCCAGGTAACAGTGGAGTAGCAGCCCTGGCCCTAGTAGCAGGCAATGGTCAGCCGTCCCCCCCCTTCCCCCGAGCCGCAAGGGACTCTGGGTAGGAGCCCCAGCACTGCATATCAGCATTCATCCTGGCTCCACCACACACACACACACACACACACACAGGTCGTGTCCTCGGGGTACAGGGGTGAGAGTGGAGAGAGGAAGATTTCTCAAATGTTATTAGGACTTCCATTTCCTGCCGTCAAGAGCGGCGGACGCTCTTCCCTCCATCCACACAAAACTCACTTGAGCGTGATCCTCCCTCCATCACAAGGACATTCATCCCAGGCCTCCTTTCATTCATTCTTTATGAACGTATCTACGCACGTCTGTTCAGCTCGGAGCTGCCAGTGGTGTGCACCGCACAGTGATCGAATATATACCACGTTAAAGTGACAACACGGGCCTAAGCGAAATGTCCAGGCAGAGACGTCTTCCAATCAAGATGACGGGACGCCGCGATGCGAAGCTCTGCAGGTCTCGGCGCGCCGATATGCCCGAATAATAAATCGTGGCGCAGTCAGTCGATCACACGGTGGCGTCCTTTAGAATGCTCTGGAGATTCCCGTTGATGACCTGTCATTCCAGAATGTCAAGGGCCAGTCTGTCAACAGTGTGATCTGTGTGGCGGAGTGGCTTCCGTGACCAGTCTGGACACGAAGGCCAGTTCCACTCAGTTTTGTGGGAAACCAGCAGGCTGTAGAACATGGATCCCGGTGTTGTTTTAAAATGCCTGCGGTTCAGTCGGTTGATGCTTTGGATTGTGTGCGGAGAGGTGGCGTGCGAGTTACGGAAACCAAGGGGAGGGGCTTGTGACGACCCGCCTGAACACCGGGACTGTCGGCAAACCCCGGGTTACATACAGCGCTCCAGCCAATCAGCTTTAGCTCAGACACCTCTGTCCCGCTCCCGGGCCCAATCAGGTGTGTCAGTCTTCTTCAGGGGGTCATCTAGGGGTCTGCGTGTGTAAGGCGTGTTTCGGTTACCACTCAGCTCGCTTAGCAAAACGTAGCGATGAGGCCCAGATCTGTAGCACGAGCAAGTGCTTGCACACACGTGCACGCACACACACACACACACACACACACACAC
>JACXGJ010006707.1:8954-33649 GCA_016801105.1 Esox niger
ACCAGGTAGCATTCCCTCTTGAGTTGACGTAATAACGCAATAACATGCTAATCCCATCTTGGAGGAGAAAGTGGAGTCCCGCACTGCCAGCAGCCAAGCCAGGCAGTGAACCTATTTCCTGTGGGGGCTGTATGTACTGTGTGTGTGTGTGTGTGTGTGTGTGTGTGTGTGTGTGTGTGTGTGTGTGTGTGTGTGTGTGTGTGTGTGTGTGTGCGCAGAATGCGGTTGTTGTCATAGTACAACAGGAAGAAGAGGGACAGATGGACAGGTCATGTGACCCAGCTCGCCCCCTGGCCCTCCAGCTAGCTGCTACACCTGGACACGCTACGTTACCATAGTTAGTATATAACGTGTAGAATTGTGTCCTTCTCTGTCAAACACACACACCGTTGAACCCAACGACGACTCCCTGTCCTCTTTCCCTGCAACTTACATACTATGCCCTTTCCTTACATACTATGCCCTTTCCTTACATACTATGCCCTTTCCTTACATACTATGCCCTTTCCTTACATACTATGCCCTTTCCCTGGTTAAGAGTAGGGCTCTATACAAGGCCATTTGTGGACAGGCCCGCCACAGCCTGAAGATCCCTTGGTAGTGGAGAGTCACGGCCGTGGATGGACACCTGTGGCGTTCTTCTGTCCCATCTCATTATGCTTCCGCACAAAGGCCCGGCCGGCTTTAAGGTTCAGTCTGGCAGCCACCAACTGTTCACATCACACTCTGACCCTGTTCAAACTGTAGATTATATAAGTGTGGTTGTAACTTGGTACTTGTTGTTAAATAAAGACTACCTAAAAAATATGTTATGGCTCTCTAGTGGAAAATTATGGGCAGGGAAAATGCTACTTTAATTGGACGGCACTGACATAATTACGGCAGTTGCCACTAGACAATCTCAACCAAAGATTGGCAATTTCAGAGCAATTATGACCGACAGAGCTCCTTAGAGGATTCTGATTATAGAAGATTCCACAGAAAGGAGGAGATCAATCCATCCTCGCGCTAAAACATCACAGACACAGAAGCATTACATTTTCATTTGTCTAATAAAGAACAATAGCTGTTATGTGGGCTTTTTACATGTATGTTCACTTATTGTTCAGTACTAACTGGTGGATGTCCTTTCCCACGACTGTCAATCAATGAGTTTTGATCGTTTCCTTGTAGAAAATGTTTGTTTTGTCACCACGAAGGAAATGGCACTGTCAATCATTCAATCTAACTAAGACTCATCACGGCACTTCAGAACACTTCCAATTAAATGTGTCACTGCTTTCTGTAAAGGCTGTGGGTATTTGGAGAACCTCCAGACCAATTCACCAACAACAATCATATGATTACAATAAAATCAAAAGGGCTAAATTGTAGAAATTCATGGACAAATATATATTTGTGTATGTAAATTAAAGGTTGGGATAAATTTCACGTTGGCAGAGTGGTTAAGGTTCAAGTCAAATCAGGTTAATGTTAGGTTTAAATAATCCCATTTAAATGATATGCAGTCATGTGAAATGTTTTCACATGGGTATTTGAGCTAAATCCCAACCACGTTATTTGAGAGATGTAAAAGCTAACACACTTTAACAAATTACAAAAAAATATATATATTTGATACAACGAAAATATGCTACCTTTGACACCATGTTTCTGGGCCCTTGGACAATGTCTCTGAGCCCTTGGACCATCCAAGAACTTGGACCATGTCTCTGGGCCCCTGGACCATGTTTCTGAGCCCTTGGACCATGTCTCAGGGCCCTTGGATAATGCTCTGAGCCCTTGGGCCATCCGAGCACTTGGACCATGTCTCTGGGCCCTTGGACCATCTGAGTCCTTGGACCATCTGAGCCACATGGACCATGTCTCCGGGCCCTTGGACCATCTAAGCCCCTTGGACCGTATCTCTGAGACCGTGGACACTCAGAGCCCTTGCATCACCTCCTCCCAACCTGTCTTTGCCTACAGCTCACCTGTTTGTTCCGGTCCAAGTCCACCTGGTCATGTTTCAGATCTAGTTTCATCAGGACAATGTCCGTGGTCACTGCCCGCAGCTCTAAACACTACACTGATGAATGTCCTTAAAAGGTCACTTGACTCAGCCAGAAGCACACAGGCCACCTTTCCAAGTCTAGCTCCTCTCAATGTTTCATCCTAGCTACCAACCCTTCTAGGGAGGTTTTCCTAGCCACCATGCATCTTACTGCTTCCCCTTTGGGCTTCAGGCTGGGTATCTGTGTAAGCACTTTGTGACAACTGCGGATGTAAAAAAGGCTATAAAATTCATGTAACTGACAGATTAGAGTTAGCGACTCATATACACACACAACCACACACACTCTCTCTCCCTGTGTGGTCTCCTTCTTTGCACATGAGTTCCGTTGAGCTCCAAGCGGTGACACGGCGCCTAATTGACTTAAACCGTCTAATTACTCCAACAGGCTCGACCGTCTATTCAGTCTTACAGCACCAGGTGGAGCTCACAACTCGACTGCCTCCTAAATGACACCCTAGTCCCCTATTTGGACGTTTGCCCGGGTGGCCATAGCGCTGCGGTCAAAACTAGTGCCCTATCAAGAAGCAAGCTGGGAATCTGTAACTGTGGGTTTAGGAAGAGGCTGGCCAGTGCAACTTGTTAGACAAAGCTGTCGAACCGGCAGGAATAATAACACGTTACAGTTTCCATGTGCAGCTGCTGGATCCTGGCATGCAGTCCTGGAACGGTCTCTGGCATTCTCTCTTTGTCTCCTTAATTCTCTCTTTCTTTACCCTCTCATTTCCTTTTTCTCTCATCCCTTCTTGTCCCCTTTTCATGGTCTGTCTTCTGGTAAGAGTCAGGCAATCTGTTAAATCACACACAGGGAATGAAGCCTCAGCTCTAACTCCACTGCTCTTTCCCATCCTCTTTTCCTCCATGCCTCCCCTCAACCCCTCTTTTCCTCTCTTTCTTTCCATATCTTATGTCTACTCTGCTCTCTTTATCTACCACTTCTATTCTTCTCAACTATTTCCTTTATTGCTCCTAACCTCTCTCCTGCTCTCCCCCATATAACCTCCAGTAATCCCCCATGTTTTCTCTCCGCCGCCCTCACCTGTCATTCATCCCTCGCTCCGCACGCCAGTTCCTTTTAACTGTCTCTCCCTGCCAGCATAAAGCCAGACCCCCAGAGAGCAGCTCTACTGTAGACAGATGGGTGGGTATGTATGTGTGGAAACAGAGTGCGTGTGTGTGTGTGTGTGTGTGTGTGTTTGTTAGTACCCCGGTGTGGCAGGCAGCATCACAACAGTAAATAGATAAATACCTGTGTATTCGTGGGTTTAATGGTTTTTTTTCCAGCATTACGTTTCAGTCGTCTCTTAATGTAGCTTACTCTAACAACCGCTGTCTGTGTGGGATATTTGACAACCCAACACACAAGTTCGAAAACCCCGTGGCTGCTATCACTCCAGTGATAGCCGTCTGACTAATGTAATTACATGTTATAACAACAGCTATAATTTAAGCTGAAACAGAGGTGTATATATCCGCTATGTATTGGATAACTAATTACACAACAAACCACTTGCATATCACAAATTTAGGCATTGTCGTTTTCAATGAGTTATCACTCCAGAACTTCGAAGGATGTTTTCTTTAGACATGTTAAATTCAGTGCCAAATCCAATTACTTCAACAGTCTCTGAATGCGACAGTGACACTACAATAATGATGTTCAGATAAAAATTCGCCGTAAAATCCAACGCAACTTTGTAGCACTGCATGACATGTTTGATATGTGTAGCCCGAGTATGGGAGCGAGCGTGGTAAACTTACCCTGTGAACAACCGAGGTGAAATTAGTTTTTATTTTCACAACTTCTAAATGTGGATAACACGATCCAGCAGGTTAATCCAGAATTCTATTGCACTGCGCTGAGAAATCAGAAAAAACCACAAATGAATCCAGTACCACCGGTGCTCATTCTTCACGGTGAGGTTGATTCTACGCTTGGAAAAAACCGTACCACCTTTCCACACGCGCCTCGGAATGGTCCGTACTCCCAAAAAGGCGGGGTAGTGTACTTGACTCTCACGCCCCCATACATACCAGAATCCTAAAGGTTCAATGGAAACAGTTTTCTCTTCAAGAACATTTGACTTTAATTGCTATTTTGACTTACATGCGACTCGTGTAATTGTGTTAAAATGACTTTCTTGGTTGCTAATACAAAACCTAGCAAGTAGCAGTACTTAGTAGGCTTGTTATTTGCGTTCTTTTGTTTGTGGGGATGTTTTCAGGTTAAGCACAGATGGGCATTCAGGAGACAGGCTGGACGGGCTTTATGACACCCTATTCGTTCCAGGTCATGACATTTGGTCTAACCTCTCACCTCCCCCTCCCTCTCCTCTCACCACTGAGTCTAATCTCCCACTCTCATCTAGACTGATTGCCCTGAGCAATAAAAAACACAAATATAGCAAACTGTTTTTCATCCATGGCCAACCGTGATGCAATTTTACTCGGAATAGAGTGTAGTTGTGGATACCAGCATTGCCTGTCTCTGAGTCCCTTACTGCATGGGAAACATGAGTTAACATTGTCAAAGCATGTGGGAAATTAGAAAAATGTAACAAACAACACAACAAAAATTGAAAAAAGAAAATTAATCGAGGTGAACATATTCAAAAACGTATCAAAAGGATAGAGGCTTTTCAAATGTTATATTACTACCAGTCTCTGTCTTTCTCCCTGTCTGTCTGCCTGCATGCTAGACAGCTTTGACTTTTTTAGTCACACTTTCATCACTTCTGTGAGGATTTAATGCTTTATGGATGGGTTTAACACGGCCCTGCTGTTTTAGTTGCCATATAAAGAAAGACTTCTCTGTAAACCTGTGATAGCTCATAGCTTAAATAGCCTATCCAACATTGCACAGCAAGCTACTGTATTGTGCAGGAACAATTGACATTGGGCAGATGCTCATATACAGAGACATTGTCAGTCCAGGTAGGACAGCATGGTAACTTAGTGGCTGTTACACATTAATGGCTTCTTACTTATGACGTTGTCCCAGGTCCACAGATGAGACAACAGAAGAAGCAGCTGTGTTAGCATGGACACCACAAGTCATTTTAACCCCATCAACTACGTGGGGCTTTCTGACTCCTTGGTTGATCCTTCCTGATGATTCAGAGTCATGTCAAAACCAGCGTTCGTGGTCCCACCCACATGACAACATTAAAATGACGATACGTAATATCCTCACAGATTCCGTGTTTGGTGGTTAATGAGAAATGTACAGACCAAGCCCAGAATGATCTGTGCGTTACATTTGACCCGAATCCATAAGAAATAGGTCAAACATATTGAAATAAGTGTGTACATTTGAATAGACATAAATATACTCGTTACAATGTAAATTGTACTTAAATACTATTTTCATACAATTTGGTGTACTAAAGTACAACTTGGTCCCAAAAACATACACTCATGTGTGCTTGGGCAGGTCAGAAAGGCATTTTCATGCTGTGGTTTTAGGGTTCTACAGTAGGGGTTTATGGGAAGTTGGTCTCAAGTTGATTCCAAAGAAAATGGTGTAAAAGAAGAGCTTTCAGATTTTACTTTATCACCACAAAATGTCATTTTCTCCCAATCCTCGCCTGAAGCCAATCCTCTTGGTTGGAGCAGGATGGAGGTGTGGCTTATTTCGTGACACAATAAATGCCAGCAGTCCACAGGCAGTTATCATTGTTAAATATGTTAATTCCTTTTTCAGTTAGTGAATACTTAATAATTAAGATATATATTAATAATTGATTGACATTGGGAAAAAAGGGAGTTATTGTGGGAGGTTGAGAAAGAGACTGAGAGAAGTAGAGGATGAAAGAAGATTAAGAAGGAAGAACGAATTGAGTTTGAGAAGACACCACATCAAAAGACCATTTCCTCCTTAAAACTCTCAGGGGTTTGTTGTCTTGTGACCAAGACAGAATAACATTATAATATTATTTTACCCATAGTTCTCTGTGTGTTTGTGCTGGCAGCAGTTACATTCACTGTGTGCATCAGATTCTTGCGAAATTGATGAAGCCATCCTGAATTTTCAATGTGCTACAAAACAGAGGTATGCTTCCTTTGAAAGTGTAAAAGTAATGCAGTCTAATCAGCGTATTTATATTGTTTCTTTTGGCCAAAGAATAACAGGACAACATACGGAGGATAAAAAGAAGGAACAGGTCAACCGAAAAAAACAAATGAGAAAAAAAAAAATAATCCTACATTTATATATTAGCAGGCCCCACATTCTATATAACATACACCTGGCACATAATGCCCTGATCCTCCTGGTCATCTGGTGAGTAGAATCTCCACGGTCCCCGTCCTCCTGCCCCTTGTGTTCTTCTGATTGCTGACCCCCACCGATACAGCTGACAACTGCTTTATAATGGAGAATGAGGGTTGCTGTTAACTCCCCAGGTGTCCCCCAAGTGTCTGATTGCCCTCTACTCACATGCCGGAAAGGCTGCTGCTGAATCACAAGTTTTACCCGGAGGCAGAACTGTCACAAAAGGTGAAAGCCAGAGGATAGAGATAGCACACAGCCAGGGAACGCGCTGGTCTTTGGGATGCTTTCACTCTTATGTAATTATAATGAAAAAATCCCAAATAATAGTTCATTGTTTTTTGGGGTGAAACCAACATAGAGCCTTCAACTCAATGATCTTTGAAAAAAATATCTTCAAACAATTCCATGTGTTAACTTTGCTCTAACTGGAATGTAATGAAAAATGAATGGCCTGGACCTCAGAGAATGACTGCAGGCGAGAAGAGCTTCAAGGTGACTTGGCATCATTACATGCTCCGTTAGAGCCCTCAGGCTGATTGTTATAGACTGGAAAGCTACAGGATCATCCCATGTTCATGCTCTGTTAGAGCCCTAAGGCTGATCGTTATAGACTGAAAGGCTACAGGTTCATCCCATGTTCATGCTCTGTTAGAGCCCTCAGGCTGATCGTTATAGACTGAAAAGCTACAGGATCATCCCATGCTCATGCTCTGTTAGAGCCCTCAGGCTGATCGTTATAGACTGAAAGGCTACAGGTTCATCCCATGTAGATGCTCCGTTAGAGCCCTCAGGCTGATCGTTATAGAATGAAAGGCTACAGGTTCATCCCATGTTCATGCTCTGTTAGAGCCCATCCACCCCCACCCTCCCCTCCTCCCTGCCCTGTCTCTCTCTGTATCAGTCTTACTGCATTATACACTGTCTTTCTCTTCCCTCTTTCTCTCTCTGATCCGCTTCCATCTCTTTCCTCTAGTCCATCGCCTTCCTCCCTCCCTCTCTTCCCTGTGTCCTCATTTCTCTTACATCTCTCTACATTCTTTCCCACTCTAATCACTCCTCTCCATTTCTTTCCTCTCCCCTTTCCTCTCCTTTCATCCTCTTCTGACCGTGTCACACTTACTTACGCTATCCCATCTCGCCCTGTTCTTCCTTCTCCCCAGTTTCGCCCATCCCTGGGAAAATTCCATCAGGAAAGCCGTTCACATCTACAGCAAAGTCCAGAAAAAAGACATCAAAGAGAAGTTGCCAAATGAAATGATGGAAATGTCCTTCCCTCCAGCTCCTGAGCACCTGGCTGAATATACAAAAACGTAACCTTTGACAATCTCAGGTTAGAGAGAAGGTCAAAGGTTAGGGTTATAGTGATATACATTTCATGATAAGCCGGTGGGTCAAACGTAGTGCACCACAAAGTGAGCAGGATGCATTCTGGGAGTCTGTGTTCTGCACCGACGAAGGTTAACTAGTTCTAGAAGCTCGTCTGACCACAAAGTTAACAGGATGCATTCTGGGAGTCTGTGTTCTGCACCGACCAAGGTTAACTAGTTCTAGAAGCTCGTCTTACCACAAAGTTAACAGGATGCATTCTGGGAGTATGTGTTCTGCACCGACCAAGGTTAACTAGTTCTAGAAGCTCGTCTGACCACAAAGTTAACAGGATGCATTCTGGGAGTATGTGTTCTGCACCGACCAAGGTTAACTAGTTCTAGAAGCTCGTCTGACCACAAAGTTAACAGGATGCATTCTGGGAGTCTGTGTTCTGCACCGACGAAGGTTAACTAGTTCTAGAAGCTCGTCGGATTCGTCTCTCTGCATTGTTCCCGGAAGCGGCCCTCTGGTCGATCAATCATGCATTAGCCTGGAGAGGGAAGAGAATAAAATGAATATTGATGATGATTTCACTTTATAGATTAGACGGTTTTCCCAGTGCTTCCAACAACGTCTCAGGCAAATGAACATTAAAATACTCACAAGAGTAAGTCCATCCCCTCCCCCAATAAACCCCAAAACAAGTCAAATTGTCAAGTGTTTTCTGGGATACTGCGGATGCCTCTGTTGCTTGGATACGGGCAGACGGCCAGTCACTTTGAACATGACAGGGCCATCATCCATATCTAGCCCTGGTATCGACAAAGTACAGAACCACACACACACACACACACACACACACACACACACGCCACATAAACACACTCACACGTACACACGCACAGAAATCTGAGACTTCTCCAAATCAAGACCATACCTGTCAGTCTGTCTCTCTGTACATCCGTGTGTCTACCTGTCTTGGTCTGTCTATATGCCTCTTTCCCTCTATATGTCCGCCTACATGTCTGCCTGCTTACCTGTCTGTTTGCATTAATGCCTGTCTGTCCTCATTGATCTGTCTAAATGTCAGTCTCTCTGCCTGTCAATTTATCTGTCGGTCTCCTTGTCTGTCTATATGCCTACCTTCCTGGTTGTCTGTCACTTCATTTATCTGTCTGTCTATTCCTTTCTCTCTGCCTGTCTGTCTGTTTGCCTTCTTATTTAAGTGTCTATCAGTCTGTCTGTCTGCCTATCTATCTGCCAGTGTCTATCACTCTGTTTGTCTTTGATCTGAGGATCCTGTTAACGCCATCTTAGCTCTACCACCTGCTTCCACTGAGAGACCGTGGGCCTACACGATTGGTCTCCTGAGCCTCCCCCGGCCACACCCACACATGTTCACAGACACACGCAAAGACTGACTTATATTGCATAATTATGGAGCTCTTGTACCACAGTATGGTTGAATACTTGTTGCTGTTTGGCTAGATGTGACTTGGAGAATGCACTTTAATTCCGGATATTTGGCATGGATGTCCTTTGGACACCTAAATCATGACCTAAACGGCCACAAAACCAATATAAAATATACATTTCAAAGTTTATGGAAGAGTTTTGCCCACAAACGTATTCTAGCTGACCTTATGTTTTCATTTGTAATTATTGTAATTGTATTCATTTGGGATGATACAAATGCACTGAGACACAGGAAGTGGCCTGCATTGCTCTCTGTCTCTCTCTCTCACACACACACACACACACACACACACACACACCCACACACACACATACATCCACACATTTTAAATAATAGAAGAACTTCATCCCTTGCCTCCTTTTGAGCTGGGAGACTACCCCAGGACCACCATATTGAGCTGGGAGACTACCCCAGAACCACCATATAGAGCTGGGAGACCACCCCAGGACCACCACACTAAGCTGGGAGACCGCCCCAGGACCACCACACTGAGCTGGGAGACCACCCCAGGACCACCACACTGAGCTGGGAGACCACCCCAGGACCACCATATTGAGCTGGGAGACGACTCCAGGACCACCATATTGAGCTGGAAGACTGTCACAGGATCACCATATTGTGCTGGGAGACCACCCCAGGACCACCATATTGAGCTGGGAGACCACCCAAGGACCACCATATTGAGCTGGGAGACCACCCCAGGACCACCACACTGAGCTGGGAGACCACCCCAGGACAATGACACCCTTTTCTCTACAGTGGTCTGGTCTAAAGTCAGTGCACTGGGCAGGGGAAGGGGTTCAATTTGGGACGCGTCGATGCTGTAATAAACATTACATCAATCTGGCTGATTCGATTCTTTACCAAGGAGCAACACAAGCTCCATAATGAACCAGTGGCCTTGGTGGTTGAACATGAAAGTGGTTTGGAGAACAGAGGATTGTTTGTGGGGTTGAATTTGACAAGGGAAACGGGTGTGTAGGGTGGTCTGTCCAGGACTTCTGACCGGTTCCATTTTCCGACTTGTGGTGCATCGTTCTATTATTAGAAGTTCAATCACTGTGGTCAGAGGTGTTATTCCAAGTTCACTGCCTTGCCCTTTCAATCACTGTGGTCAGAGGTGTTATTCCAAGTTCACTGCCTTGCCCTTTCAATCACTGTGGTCAGAGGTGTTATTCCAAGTTCACTGCCTTGCCCTTTCAATCACTGTGGTCAGAGGTGTTATTCCAAGTTCACTGCCTTGCCCTTTCAATCACTGTGGTCAGAGGTGTTATTCCAAGATCAATGCCTTGCCCTTTCAATCACTGTGGTCAGAGGTGTTATTCCAAGATCACTGCCTTGCCCTTTCAATCACTGTGGTCAGAGGTGTTATTCCATGTTCACTGCCTTGCCCTTTCAATCACTGTGTAGAAATATCTCTTCCCATCTCTCTCTCTCCCATCTCTCCCATCTCTCTCTCTCCCATCTCTCGCCATCTATCTCTCCCCATCTCTTTCTCTCCCCATCCTCCCTCCCTGTATCTTTCTCTTCTTCTCACCCCCCATGTATCACCCCGTCTCTCTGAGTTCAACCGTCTGATTGCTCTCAAATCAACTATTAAATTGATATTCAGATGTCCTAGGTCTTTCCATTGATGTTTATGAAGAGGTTCTAATATTGAAGAAGTGTATGGTCCAAGTCACCCGACCTACACAACGTGTGAGAATCTTCAGAAACCTTGATGTTTAAAACCCAGACGTCTGGCTGTTTTCTTGATGCAGGGCGGTATGTGCAGGGTGAAGGTGAAGATGCAATGGAGCATATAATATGCAAATTACAAAATACATTTCCCCGTTAAACCCTTTTCAGTCCCAGGACTCTCTCTCCACTCTCTGTGCCCCATCTTTTTGTCATTTTCTCTTCCACCATCTTGTTCTGAATCACCTCATCTTCCTCTCTCCCTACCCCCCCCTTTCATTCTTTCCTTTTCTTTTACCCTCTGTTTTTCATATTCTCTCTCTCTCGCTATATTTTGTTGTGTTTGATATTATAAGGCTCTTATGAAACTGAATGAAGCCCAGATGAATACGTGGCCATAAGCCGCTTTACTTTGGCAACCAAATGCATACAAAAACCAGGTGACAGCAAAATGAGAGAAGCAATTTCAGGTGGATTAAAAAGTTGTGTGGTGTGTGGAGTGTCTCAAAAAGAGTTGTATTGAAAAGTATATTGTGTGAGGAAATAACTCGCATAAATAAACTTGGAATACTGTTTTGTCTGCTTCTTTTAAAGAACATAGCCATTGCTAAATCCACCAGGAATCGTTATTGTAGCACAATATCACCTCATCTATCAGGCCTGCAGTGGAGAAACATGCTGAAGTTTCCCCGTCCTCTAACAAACACATTTAGAGATGAAAACAGCCTGCCTTGCTCAGCGGTATCCCAGGATGCACGGCGAGCCAGGAGATGGAGACGGGGGGGGGCGTGCCCATTTACTCACGCTACTCCCTTGTCAGTAGTGACAGCCTACCCTCCCCCCACGCGGACACACGCACGTGGTTTCCTGCAGGTTTGTGATGTATCAGGCCTGACAGGCCGGCCCAGCGGTGGAGGAGGAGCTGGAGCCGTGAAGGACTCTGGGACAGGGGAGGGGCAGGTCGCCGTGGCTACTGGAGTTTACAGGAGGTAAGAGAATGGTTGGAGGAAGGACGTTTTGTGCTGTCAGAACAACGTTTCTCGCTGTGACTAGATCGCCACCAACTAGAAGCAGATTGAACTTTTGCTTTGCTGATTTGAATATCTTCCTGGGATAATTATAAATTTTGCAAATATTTGCCTGGTGACTCTATGGCCTCCACAGCCCTTGGATTTCCAGTCACGATGTATAAACTTACAATCAGAGTGAAGTGCCAAACCCTGGCCCTGTAGTGTGACGGGGGCAGTTTGGAACTGACCTTTATGTTGATGGAAGGCGGGGCCAGATAGGGGCAGTCACACTGTTATGTTGATGGAAGGCGGGGCCAGATAGGGGCAGTCACACTGTTATGTTGATGGAAGGCGGGGCCAGATAGGGGCAGTCACACTGTTATGTTGATGGAAGGCGGGCCAGATAGGGGCAGTCACACTGTTATGTTGATGGAGGGCGGGGCCAGATAGGGGCAGTCACACTGTTATGTTGATGGAGGGCGGGGCAAGATAGGGGCAGTCACACTGTTATGTTGATGGAGGGCGGGGCCAGATAGGGGCAGTCACACTGTTATGTTGATGGAGGGCGGGGCCAGATAGGGGCAGTCACACTGTTATGTTGATGGAGGGCGGGGCCAGTTAGGGCAGTCACACCTCAGTTATGTTGATGGTGGGCCAGGCCAGTTAGGGGAACAACCACCAGGCAGTTAGGTGGAGACTTAAGTGAGCATGCATCTTTCTTTTGGTTGTTCTTGTACCCAGTCTCCCGCCAAAAGGCTTTCACTCAAAAAAACGTAAATGTGTGTGGGGGCCGTCATTATTTTTCTGAGACAGTATGGGGGGCGATTAGCTAGAGGTAGCCATACACAACGTTATCGAGAGGAAGAAACAGAAATCATTGCCGTCGCTGTTGAAGTTGACCAATCATAAAAGGACACAGACTTCTGGTTCTAGACTCCAAGTTGACTCGCGGAACCATGTTGCGTGCGCAAATACCCAAAAGGAACCCCTTGGTAAATGGGAAGCTTGAACCATACAGAAACCTTTAGTTAGTTTGATATCTCAGGGGCACATAATGCACAAAACGTGCACTCACACGTGAACACACACATACATATGGATCTGTTACACAGCTGGGAGATATGCCAGACTGACCATGACACTACAAACTCTATGACCTCTGACCTCACTGCTAATGTAAACCAGACAATCCCTTAATATCTCTGACCAGGCTATCTTTAAATCAGGGTCAATTCTTGTAGTTAGCTTTTTATCACTTTGACAATGAAGGTTTGGTCTGATTTATGAACTCCATTAATTTTACTTGATGGACATTATTTATAAAGTGAATGTTGCAAGCCTGGAGGTGATGATTGCTGTTACATCTATTACATTAGAGGACATTATCAGGAACGTTGAGTGGACAGATCTAGCCTGGGGTCAGAACTGAGAAAAACAACACATGTAGCCTGGTGACAGGACTGACGAACACAACGCATCTAGCCTGGTGACGCAACTGAGGAAAACAACACATCTAGCCTGGTTTCAGGAATGACGAAAACAACACATCTAGCCTGGTGACAGGACTGAGGAACACAACAGTTCTGTTGTGTGTGCGTGTGTGTTGTGGGTGTGTGTATATGTGGTTGCATGTTTACGCACACATGAGTGTGACTGTGTTCAGCCCCATCAACTTCCGACTGACTGACTGAGGTCCTGTTATTCAGTGTTCTTTTTCATTATGTGTGGACAACCATGCCTCCCTCTCTATCCTCTTCTCCTTGCCCATTAGCAACCCTCAATCCCCTTCTAAAACCCTCCAGCACCATGTATTATACTGTTTGTGTGTGTGTGTGTGTGTGTGTGTGTGTGTGTGTGTGTGGGTGTGTGTGTGTGTGTGTGTGTGTGTGTGTGTGTGTGTGTGTGCCGGGTGGGTGGGTGTGTGTGTGAAAATATATAATCTCTAAAAGGCAAATAATCAGAGGCTAAACCCCTTGTCTCATTTTGATGTCACCAGATTCATTTTACATGCAATATAATATCATGTAACTAGTTAATACCGGTTGGTGTCCACCTAATTTTAGCTAGTTAACGTTAGCATTGCTAACTATTTTTGATGGTCTTGGCTAAATGACAAAATGCTGGCTGTCAAAACACATGTGGCGATACGATAAAGATTGGGGGGGATATATTATACATTAGCCTTTTATTAAATAGTATTTGTTTTGTATTAATATTACTTTAATAACTTTTTGTACAGCGATGTTGTTTTATTTCAAAGCCCCTATCGTGTAATTTAAACATCAGCCCATCAATATGACAGCAGCAGCTTCAGAATGATAGTAACGAACACCGCAACAGCATGAGTGACGGAAGTAAAATCCATGAACAGCTGAATGCGTCGGTTCAGCCGTCTTCATATCCATAGAGACCAGACTGAATACAGTTCAATCTGACAGCTCCATAGGGGAACAGGACACAGACTCGTCAATATTGAATCAATGGACACTGCATTCCTGTCAGAAGCCGCGTTCCAACTAGCGCCCTATTCCCCGTACGGCAATGCCGGTGTGGCTCTAATGAAATGCCGTACACACTATGCAGTATGAAGAGACATTTGGTTGAGCTGAAACGTGTTGCCTGCAGGTTTGACATTTGAGCCTCGAGAGGTTTACAAAAAAGACAAGCAGGCCTAATAAAGAAAATAGCGATGCTCGGGTAAAGGGATAGCATTAGACACACGCCCTGTCTTAAATTAAGTGGTCGTACTGAATGATGGGCTCAAATTGCCATTTGATATTTGCTATGTGGGCTTATTGTTGTGGTTCCAATTCGTCTTTTCGACGTCATCACTTCTGTTTCTATATGCCCAGTAGGTTCTTAGGAACACAGAGGTTTATTTGTTTCTGAACCAGAAACAGAATCAGAAAGAGTTTTATTGCCAAATAAGTTTCTAGTTTGCCACGCACAAATGTTTTTAAAAAATACGGTAGAATTTCAGTAAATTAAAAATACATTTGAGGATGATATTTATACCACCGTCATTGACTGTTTACAAATTCAGTAAGAAATTTGATCTCGCAAATTTGGTTGATTAGCAGTTACAATGATACAATGATAATTAGTCTTTTACAAAATATAATGTTTTCCCATACGTCATATGACCAACAGATAGCAAACAACAGATAATCTACCATAACCTACAGAAGAAGAAAAAAATTGTTATTTGAAATAATACTGTAAATACAATATATGTGGTTTTAATGACACTCAACACCTTTATAAATGAAACCAAATGATTATGTCTGGACATGTGGTTTAACATCCTCTGGCCTGTGTCCTTATTAGCTGTCATTGTCAGTTGTAAGGAATTAGATTACTCTGAGTGGGTTGGTGTGTGTGTCTGGACATGCAAGACACAGAGCATGTCTTTCACATGCTGTAGACAATACACCCTCTGCGCACACACACACACACACACAAACACACACACACACACACACACACACACACATCACTGTTTCCTGTCAGCCGTTGTTTCTCACACAGACAAGTCTTTAGCATTCGACGTGTCATGATCCCATACATGACTATCGAGACCCTGTGACCCCAACATGAACCCATCTTGACCCTCACCTACTCTGTGACCCCAGATATACACAATGCACAGTTCAATCAAGACATTTAGGCTGTCAGTTGTGAGAGAACGTTTGAGAACTCTTTAGCATTTCTGGTTTTCTGCATGCATTTATTATTACGAATGCATACATTTATTTTTTAGTGTAGGATCAAGCTTGTTAAATAACAATTATATTGAGCATTTATATCCAAAAGGTCTAGTACAGAGCCTTGAGGTGCCCCTTTACTGAATGTCATTTTTGTCAATAAAGGAAAACAGTAATTTCTGTTACTAAGATATGCATCAAACCAGTAGTGTGTCTGTAAGTGAAAGCAGTGTTTTCCTAGTAATACAGAAATAATACTAAATTTACAAGATTAGTTCATCCTGTATTGGTAGAATGGCTGGGTCTAAAGCCAGATGGAAATAGTAAAATAATTCATGTATTTGGGAACATTCTAATATATATATTACAGAACAGAACTCTGAAAAAGAAGTATATTTATTTAGGTGTATGTTTTGTTTTCCCTTTAAAAAGAAAAGGTCAGATCTTTTGTTGATATTTTTGTCATTGTGGAGAGGCAATATATCCTTTGATTTAATTGAATATATTATTTAGACTGTTCCATGTGGTAATGGAATTGTGTTTGCATGCTTATTTAAATAATTAGCAATATCTCTGTCTCTTTTTCTAAATAGGTTGATAATTTGACCTATTTCTTAGGTAATAAATGTTGTTCCAAAACTTTCCTAAATGTTCTACAGGTCCCCCAATTAGTTTGATGTTTTTCTTTGAGATACTTAACCCAGGCTTAATTTCTTTCTCTGAACAGAAGTACAGTTTATCAGGGCATGCGACTATCACTGTCCTCAGAAGGACAAAGGGACTCCTCTCTGGGGTGGAGGAGAAGATGTATCAGGCTGGGAGGAGGCTATGGGTGGAGAAGAGGATGTATCAGGCTGGGAGGAGAGGATGTATCAGCCTGGGAGGAGGCTGTGGGTGGGTGGAGGAGAGGATGTATCAGGCTGGGAGGAGAGGATGTATCAGGCTGGGAGGAGAGGATGTATCAGGCTGGGAGGAGAGGATGTATCAGCCTGGGAGGAGGGTGTGGGTGGAGGAGAGGATGTATCAGCCTGGGAGGAGGCTATGGGTGGAGGAGAGGATGTATCAGGCTGGGAGGAGAGGATGTATCAGCCTGGGAGGAGGGTGTGGGTGGAGGAGAGGATGTATCAGCCTGGGAGGAGGCTATGGGTGGAGGAGAGGATGTATCAGCCTGGGAGGAGAGGATGTATCAGCCTGGGAGGAGGGTGTGGCTGGGTGGAGGAGAGGATGTATCAGGCTGGGAGGAGGGTGTGGCTGGGTGGAGGAGAGGATGTATCAGCCTGGGAGGAGAGGATGTATCAGGCTGGGAAGAGGCTGTGGCTGGGTGGAGGAGAGGATGATTCAGGCTGGGAGGAGGCTGTGGGTGGAGGAGAGGATGTATCAGCCTGGGAGGAGGCTGTGGGTGGGTGGAGGAGAGAAGGGCAGGAAGTGACAGTGGCACGGAGGGAAGAGGTTTCTTTTTTAGGGTTCCGGCTGGGGAGACTGTTAAAGAGAGGAAGAGGGAGTGGTTTTGTCAATCTGGACCTGGAGGAAGGACTGAAGGGTTTTCTATTATTCAGGCCCTCTTCCTCCCCCCTCTCTTCCTCTTCCTCCCCCCTCTCTTCCTCTTCTTCCCCCCTCTCTTCCTCTTCTTCCCCCCTCTCTTCCTCTGCTTCCCCCCTCTCTTCCTCTGCTTCCCCCCTCTCTTCCTCTGCTTCCATCGCTCCCACTTCCCCCTCCTCTCCTCTTCCTACCCCTCTTTGTCACCCTCCTCATCCATCCCCTCCGTTTCCTCCTCTTCCTCCCCCTCCTCTTCCAACTCCTCCCCCTCCTCTTCCTCCCACTCCTCTTACATCCCTTCTTCCTGACAAGTCATTCATAGGTCGGATACACCCACATATGAATGTCTGAGGGGTTAACGTAAGCAGAAACATACCTGAAACATACAGACTAAAAAATGCTATTGTTTTTACTGTTTACTTGTGCTGCTGTATATATATTTAAATGTACATCCGACTAGCATCAAACAATGTGTACCTTATCGTGTCACAGACTGAAAGGCTGCCTGGTCTTAGCATCTTCAGACACCTTCCATGAATCCCCTGAGGTGAGTCAGTGACCAGAGTGCTAGCTCCCTCTAGTGGTCGACACGCACACCTGATGAGACGGACTGTATGAACTCAGATCCTGGAGGGTAAAAGTACTTTTGGTTGGTGTCCTCTCTTAATCAGGAACTATATTAACTAGCATGTAGACACAAAAGCCCGAACACCTTTCTGTCCTCCAGGTCTGGAATTCTTTACCCTGGGTCTTTCTTCCCACAGCTACGGTGAGAGTTTGTGTGAACCTTCATACAGGTCAGGGGTGTCAAACCGGTTCCATGGAGGGCCGAGTGTCTGCAGGTCTTTGGATTTTCCTTTAAATTGGTTCCCAGTTCAGACCTAAACAACCAGGTGAGGGTAGAAACTAACCAATTAGTGACCTAATTAATCAATCAAGTACAAGGTGAGAGCGAAAACTTGCAGACACTCGGCCCTCCATGGAACTGGTTTGACACCCCTGATCCAGGAGGTTAGCATATTTGGGATCAATTCCACCTCCGACAGTTCACTCAGGTTAACTCACGTTTCAATTCAATTTTGACCACTGTCTCTCTCGTTAGGATTTTCTGATATGACATCTAATACCTGAATTTTAGGGGCTGAATGAAAGTGATTTTTTTCTGACGTTGATGGATAGACGCCCAATTTCAAATGATTAAAATATTCTACATTTTCATTAGATCAAAATGTTTTAAAATTCTTATTAGGAAAGATTTCTCAAGAACTTGAGATACTGTTTCCATCGATCACATTCACTAATGTCAGCTTTCTGAAAGTGTAGCGATGATGTTCAATGTAGTCCAACATGCAGAATTTAAAAAAAAAACAGAAGTGTTTAAGTCCACCAGGACTCTAGGAGAATAGTTCTAACATGCTGGGTCTCCCATTGCCAAAAATAAGCTGGTTCACCCTTTTCAGTCGTTAGACGTGACATTGCACATCACCTCTAATTAAAAAGGGTTATTTATTTCCGTAAATGTAAATTAATTGTATTGATGGAGATGTCAAGGAAGCAGAGCGCTGCCTAAGCACTTCTAGCCCACATCCTATTTTAAAAAGTTTGAATTAATGGACCCTTGTAGCCCACATCCTATCTTAAAAAGTTTGAATTAATGGACCATTGTAGCCCACATCCTATCTTAAAAAGTTTTAATCTATGGACCCTTGTAGCCCACATCCTACCTTAAAAAGTTTAGATTTATGGACCCTTGTAGATCCACATCCTATTTTAAAAAGTTTTAATTAATGGACCCTTGTAGCCCACATCCTATCTTAAAAAGTTTAAATCTATGGACCCTTGTAGCCCACATCCTATCTTAAACAGTTTAAATCTATGGACCCTTGTAGCCCACATCCTACCTTAAAAAGTTTAGATTTATGGACCCTTGTAGTCCACATCCTATCTTGAAAAGTTTGAATTTATGGACCCTTTTAGCTCAGTTGATGGAGCACAGTGCTTCCAATGTCTTAGACTGTAAGTTTCATTCCCATGATAGACAGACCACAAATGTATGCACTCAACTACAAGCTTCTCTGGATAAGGGCATCAGCTAAAATGCAAATGTCTGATTCCTGTCTTGTGTAACATGCAGCAGTTTAGTTCCTTCTACTTGGTAAAGCATAACATTAGCTCACAGCAAATCTTAGACTAACGGCCCTTCTAGGCAGTGGCAAAGAAAAAGCCTCAGACTGGCCCATAAAAAGAAACGATTAAGATGGGCAAAAGTACAGACACTGAGCAGAGGAAGAACCCTGTCTAGAAGGCCTGCATCCCAAAGTGGCCTCTTCACTGCAGAGACTGGGGTTTTGTGGGTACTATTTAATGAAGCTGCCAGTTAAGGGCCAGTAAGGTGTTTGTTTCTCAAACTACATAACCTAAATAATTTTTCCTCTTGCTCAGTTGTGCACCAGGGCAACATTTATCACAGTCGGAAACAGACACACACACACACACACACAAATCCGTCTATTCAATGTTTATTGACAAAATAGAACAGAATCAATAGGGTGAGTATACATTACCTGATCCAGCTAACAGATAGAATTTCACGTTCTTCATTAATAATCCAAATGTTTAAAAATTACTCCAAAGTCAAGGAAGTTTTATCCAGACAACTACAAGGAAACTTGAGTATTTCTTTTCCATCATGAAAAGTGAAAATAAGACTTTCATCACAGCTAAAAAAAAAAACAGTACCTCAATTGAATTTCAAATGATTTATTATACATAAATCATTTGAGCTGAATCTGTTCCCCAAAGCAACATAGAACCAAAACAGAACACACATTCTGTATTCCCAATTGACTCTTCACTCACTGAAAACATCATATATCCCTGATTTAAAATGTAAAATGGTTAAATGGTTTATTTCTCAAACGTTGTTGTAAAATTAGATATTTTGAGCGTTCAGGTGAAAGCTACGGTCATCAAAGAAAGGTTTGGAGTAACTCACACTGGAAAGGAGGCCACAGTCAGCAAATAATTCATAATTACAAAGTTGTAAACACAGACATTCTTTGCCGATATTTGGGTAGATAATATACGAGCAAAGACACTTAAATGTATCAGAATATTGGTCCTCTTTAGTATGTCATTATAACTATTACTTCAAACAAAATTGTCTGTATAAAATCTATACTGCCCCGAAAAATTCCATACATACAAAAAACATGCAATTAAAACAAGGTTTTATCAAAACGTTGACGGTGTGGATTCAGAAGCTGATGAAATTACTAAAATTATATACAGGGTAGAAACAAAAAAGACAAACAACAATTAAAAAAATTTAACATACAGAAAATAAAATATCATGAAGTTGGTTTTACAGTGGTGCAATCCCTCTGTGTTCTAGTCTTGTCAAATAACCTTGGCAATAAACCCAATTTAAGATCTGTGAATGAAAATGATATTTGCACACACCCACATAACCTCCAACGATATATCCCTCATGGGATTATTCCATATTCCACAGGAGTTACAAGTCGTTTCTGAATTTGGGCTGGATTTATTGACTCTTGCCGGCAAACTTGAACTAAGCCAGATGTCAAGGGGGTGAGGCTAAAGTCAAGGGGGTGAGGCTAAAGTCAAAGGGGTGAGGCTAAAGTCAAGGGGGTGAGGCTAAAGTCAAGGGGGTGAGGCTAAAGTCAAGGGGGTGAGGCTAAAGTCAAGGGGGTGAGGCTAAAGTCAAGGGGGTGAGGCTAAAGTCAAGGGTTTGAGACAAACTCAAAGAGGATCCTGCTAGACTCCAATCTTGTATCCTACCTATTCTATCCTCATCATTAACAATCCACTCATCATAAATCTTGACAGGTGACATGGAGTACAACCAGTAAGCCATAAGCCAGGCCACCTGCCTCCTGTCTCCACCGCTCCCTCATGTTCTCGTCATGACCCTGTTCTGTAACCCTTTCTGATCCATAACCTACAGTCTCTAAAGTGCTCCAATGGAAACTGGACTGGCAGAAAAAACAAAAGTGCCTAGAAAAAATACAAACAGAACTTTTTTTTTAAAATACAATTTTAACATTTGTACCAAAACATGTTTCTCCACATAAAGGGAGCGCAAAAACATTTGTTCAGTTATGCGTGTGTCATAGTGTGTGCACGTGTCATTGTGAACTGCTTGTGCCTTCATCTTCAGTACTTGGGCACTTTGGTGTATTCCTCAGTGTGCACACTCTTACACAGGCAAATGGACAGGACCATCCCCAGGAGCTGCAGGGAGTACAAAGGTCAGAGGTTAATTGCTGCACTGCATCCGGAGGCTAACGAGGAATCTAAACATGTTCCGTTTCAATACAAGTCAATGAACCAACGAGCTGAAACCAGAAAAGGCCATGGTTGCATTGCTCTACTACGCAGCTAGCGAGTTAAGGGACTGTCTTACCTAGCGTTCTACGAAAGCAGTCTTAAAACACATGCATTATCTGTCAGTCGCTCTAGAAAAGGGCGTATGCAAAATGACAAATCTTTTTTTTATTTCAAGAAAAAAAGGGGGTATTTAGGTCAGAGTGCAAAGGCCAGCTGGAATTCCTCATGCTCCTTAATTATTATTAACATCTGAGCGACTGAGTGTCTTGCCAGGCAGACAGTTCAGGGAAAACAAAGCTGCTGCCTTTAGAAGCTCTCAAATCACTGTTTCCCAGGAAAACAACAAATGCAACATATTCAATGACTTTGTGAGGCGGATGGATTAACCAGGCAAAGGAAACACTAAAAGGAAAGGAAACAGACGTGTACAGACTGGGGAGAAACAAGGTTTTTGTGCGTGTGGAACATTTCAGGAATACGAGGCATGGGACCCACACTTTGTACTTCAGTTCACTATAAGCAGAGAAACATTTGGCACTGCAGCGAACATAAAAACAAAATAAACTGGCATCCCCATTCAAGTAAATGATGACTAGCTAGCAACGACAAGCGTTCATCAATGGAAAACCTCCGGGCCTGGAATACGGCTGATTTTGATTCGAGCCCTGGAGTGATACAGACCAGGTGACTGCGATTCACTACCAGGTTGAACAGAAAACCAGCAGCACTCCAGGTCCCCGGGCTCTCAGCTGAGAAGCGACACAATAGATGTTGTTCTGCACCTCAATGACAGCCACTCCCACACAAACTCCCAGGATCATTCCAGCGTTGGCGAGCAGCCAGCTCTTTACTTTGACTGAACAGCCCTGAGGGAAGAAAACAGGGAGAAACAGAGAGATCAAAGAAGTATAAGGTCTATTAACAGCACGATACAGTCAGGGATGGTCAGAGTTACAATGTCACAAGCATTTCAGGGCCACCTGAATTTTCGATTTCAACGGAAATCGAGTCTATCGACTGAATGACTCCACCCGTTGTTCTCACCGTGTCATAGACCGGCCAATCAGGCGACTGGGCCTCACAGAAGCCACTGTCGGAGGCGGAGTTAGTGTCGGCTAGGGAAATATTCTGGCAGGAACAGGGGAACAACAGCTGGGAACTGTTCACTATGACGGCGTTACTGTGCCAATCCATACGACTCGTCCATCCACAGCACTCCATCTGAGGGGGGAGGAAGATGAAGTGGGGGCAGCGATGAAGATAATAATAAAGCCATGATGAATAAAAAGCAGTTTTTTCTGTGACTGGATCAACTAGGAACGTTTCAGCTGCTGTAACAGTGATTCCGCCAACCAAGCCTAAAAACAACAATGAATTTTAAAATATGTTAAGCCTTATATATATTTGGAAATTATAATTAAATAGTTGTATTTTATTAACAGTTTTCTTTGCCAACAAATTCCAGTAGTATAATAAAACGGAGTGAATGATTTTATAAAAACCTGATAAGAAACTTATCCTCCACCCTTTCATACAGATGGAGAGTTAATAGCTTGGCGAAAAGGCCGTTTTGTGAATCCATTTTTACAGCTTTGGGTTTGGTTTCAAACATTCGGGAAAGGAACCAAATTAATCGTACAAGAGACTAATGTCTGTATGGAACATGCCTAGAAGACTACTCTAGTGCCAGCCAGCCCGCCCGCACGCACGCACGCACGCACGCACACAATGAATAATAAAAAAATTAAACATGACTAATTTTCAAATAAACTGAACAAAAATATAAAAACAAAATACAGCAATCTTAAGAGCATTTTACTATGAATATGAAGAGGACATTAGTAAAAGGAATTAAACAAATCTATGTACTGCATATAAGAGGAATAAAATGTTTTACTTCAACTTATGAATAATGGGTGCAACACTTAAAACTATATCTGTTCAGGACAATTTTATTGGGGCATTGTCAGGTTCCCTGGTTCCAGCCTCACAGTAGAATGCCGATCTCAGGTTGGGTTCCTGTCCCGGTCAGTGCCGTCAACTCACCGTCTTCTGGATGAAATCCCAGGCCTTCTCCGTGGTGCCGTTCTTCCCTGGGTAGTTGGCCAGAACCTGAGTCACGACGCTGGACATCTCTTCATTCAGCTGACAGAAAATAAAAGTCAGCAAATCAGTCAGTCAGACACAGCCAGGTAGACAGACCTCTACAGGAGATGACACCAGCTACGGCGGGGGTGGTGCTCCTGTTGTCAGGCCGACGGGTGAAGGACATGGGGCGTGGCCTTGGAGTCTACCTGAACGGCCTTACAAATGTCTTTAGTCACGTTGAAGTAAAGCTTGAACCTGTTTGTCGATTTGAGTAATTATCATATATGATTCTTTTACCACATCATTATCCAAGGATTCATATATATTCATAATGATCCAGTATATTCTTTATAACTTTCCATTATCCAGTATGACTTTATAGTTTCAATACCATCTGCCCCTATACTTCAAATAATGCCCCAGTAGAACTGCAGCAAACATCATTATTCCTCAGTCCGGAACTCTCCTTTTGAAATACTTCACTAAACTCAGGAAAAAATCAATAATCAACTAACTGTGTCTCTTTAAATCAACATCACAAGTAAAATCCTCAAACCTTGATTAATAAAGACATCATATCCGTTTGATTCACTGACACTCTCCTCATATAATGTCAGTGAACTGTTCCGTTTCATTTATCAATATGCATTCATTGCCCAACAGCCCAGTTGATAAATCATAAACATTCTGCAAAAGAAAAACTAAAAAACATCCTCTAGGAGAACTTCTCCCCTCTTGCCAATAGCTTTGTTTGGTTTGTGGCAGTCGGAATTTGCCAAAACAATCTGCAGAGCCACATAGCGAGACTGACGGCTTATTTTATCAAGGCAAATTCATAAATCGGTATCAGTGCTTTACAAATAAATGGCATTGTGACCTTGGCTAGTAACCTAGAATGTTTGGGGAGCAGTTGCTAACATTTGGCAAGCGCTCATGGGTAAATACTGAAATAAAAGGGCAAACTGGGACAACTGGCTTGAAGGCTTCCAGATGTGAGACATTCAAGAACAGAACCACAGAAAGCTCATGTTCCTTATTAACATGTTACATGGGTTTTTTCCGGGATCTTCTCATTTAAGAACCTCTGGAGAAAAACTCTGAATTTAGTGTGACGCTACAGGTCTAATGCCCACCACAGCACTGCAGAGGTTACTGTGTGCTCTTCCTACCATGAGCAGCAGTCACCCCCTCACAGACACAGACAACCCCCCCCCCC
>JACXGJ010006708.1:0-18113 GCA_016801105.1 Esox niger
CACACACACACACACACACACACACACACACACACACACACACACACACACACAATAAATCCTGGAGATGACCAGTAAACAGACAAGACTACTGCTGTTGGTGCACGTAGGACTATCTGCTGCAATTGCAAGCCCTGACATACTCCCTGACATACTCCCTGACATACCTTCTATGTTGATGGAGTCGGTGGTGGACAGGGACAGAGAAAGAGAGTCCTCAGGAGGAGGGGACCTGGGTAGGAGTCCTCTCAGAGCTTCCAGGTCATCCATGGGTCATCTGGGGGTTAACGATCAGGATGATGGGATCAAGGGGGCAGGGTGGGAGGCCATTGTAGGCTGGATGACAGAAATGCTGGAGGCAAAAAAATAATGAATGTTGTTTGTAATCTGACATGTTTTGGCTGTTATTAGATAAGATCCAATGTTCAGAAGGCACGAAAGTCAAAATGCAAAGAGAAACTCACCTTTGCTTTGACTGTTAATCATTGGAGCAATCAAAAACACCACAGAGACAGAGGATTAGATTGGGGGGAACAAACATACTGCACAGAATGAAGTCTGCATTGTGAAAAGCAAAGAAAACTGCTTTGACAATTAGAATAGGACATTTGTCTTTTTTTAATTGTAATTTGCACAATTATAATTATGGATGTTTCATAGATCTTCATATCTTAATGCCGTTTACCTAATGCTGTAAAAAATACCTATCCCACAAAACTTAAATGTGTAATTACAGCCAAGGTACTTTCAAAAATGATTAAGTAAGGAGGGGTGGAGATGTATCCAGTTATGATATTTAAATTAACTTATATTGAGTTTTAAAATACAATAATATATAAAACGTGTGACGTGTGTGTGTGTGTGTGTGTAGATAAGTGAAAGTAAAAAAATATAAATCCATGAAACTCGGAAGAACTGACAGAAAAGAATGTGACAGTTCAATAGGGTGTGGACTTTCCATGCTCTTTGTGCATAGGCCTGTACAGCTCTGGCACCTTTCTCCTTTCCTTGTACTCATGTGATCGAATGAAATGCCGTATTTTAGACTTTGCCACTTACTCTTGAATTTCCATCTCCTACAATTCATGCACTTTCCTACAAAGGCTAAAGCTACATGTAGAACTTTTCATTAAAAAAGCAGAAAATTCTCAGTACTTATCTTTAGTAAGACTAGAATGATAGTATTTCAAATTTACTTACAGGTAATTACGTGGGCATATACAAAAGTACATCATAAAACTGAGAAATACTTGGCCAACAGCAGAGGAGAGTATATTTGCGGAACACAATTCCGGGCATTACCTCATATGGTGGTTCCTGAATATGTAGTTACACCCATTTACGTTTGCCATTGTTCTGGTGTTTTTGATTAAGTTCGTGTGTTTATGAAGGAAGAATTGCAGGGTCAATTACAAAGATTTCGGTAAGTGATCCCATATGATGGATAAGGTCGCTGATATACTAAATTATTTTTTTTAATCTGAGATTCGAATAGCTTGCTAGTTACAGAACACACAAAACACACGACAACCTTTATAAATACGTTTAAAGATAGCTAGCTACGCGACTAGGTAGGCTACTTGTCAGCTCTAGTCAATTAGGGTACGTTATAACTAGCTAAAATTGCATGATGACACTGATCCACCAGTCATTATATGCAAGGGGGCAAGATCCGTTTATTTTGTAGCTTCATATACACTATGTGGTCATTATTTAGAGATATAAACAAAATAATTTTGCCATCTTCTCTGTGGTTGTTGTTTATCATTTCAGTTACCAAGATGCATTGTTGACCTGGGGAATAGTGTTGTCGGGGTGAATGCCAACATGGGCCTCTTCTGAGACTGGGTAAAAGCGCTCATCCATGAATGATGAGGATATAGTGGGTGTTGTACAGATGTAGAGAGGCCTCAACTCTAGAGGAAGAATAAGAAGCTCTCCCCTTTCATGTTTTTGTTTAATGATTTTGAAGGCACTGAAACATTAATGGACAGTTGAGGACTTAGTGTTAATTTTGAGCTTCTCTGTTCATTTCTTTTTTTTATGAGGATGCCTGTTAGCTCTTTAAAACATTGGCTAATGCTGGTTTACACACAGCCAAAATTGACAAAATCCAGAAAACACAATATAGATTGACCAAACAAAGAGACAGGAAACACCAGTTGTTTAGTAAGTGTAAGCAGGAATGTTTTTTGTAGGTGTTCACCTGGTCATACAACCTGATAGGATGAAACCAAAGTCTACAGAATCTAAGCAAAGTTGAATACACAATACATAAAAACAATTTTGTTTGGTCAGTGTTGGAATGTAATGTTTAAAATACTCGATGGAGTGATTAAATATAAAATTGTCTAACTGGAAAATAATTTAACTGTGTACATATTTTAAGTTATGCCATTAACTGTAAGGTTTTGGACTACATTAATTGACTTTAAATAAAGTCTGTTGTGCTCTTCTGGACCTGTTCTAGTAATTTATGGTTTTGAATCAACTTTTAGGATAAGGGTTAAATTAGACCTCAGATAATCGAATTCCAAGACATGTAACACTTATATTCCTCACCACATTTAAGTCCATAACCACGTCATCACTCTAGAATTGTAAAACAAATGTACTTGTTCCTGGCACCCCTGGATTAATTAATATTTCTGTGAATAGTTGACCTAACCTCTACATGGTACAAAGTTAAACTTGACACCTTTCTGCAACAGGCTATCGAATTCAACACTTCCAGTTACCAAACTTTCTAGAACATTACTGTTAAACTGAAGAGTGCAATTCAAACGAAGGAGAAAATAACAATGATTTCCATGGAAACTGGTCAGAGCTACAAACCAGAACCCACAGGTCTCAGCAAAGGACCTGCAGGACAGTTTAGCTGACACTGAAGAAGTTGTTTACAGGTCCACCGCACAATGTACCTTACCAAGCATGTTCACATTTGTGTAATATGTTTAATCTATGGAAAATACATGAAGGGCAATCCTGTATAAACTTGTTCCAAAGGGTGTCCTATTTCTCTTTGTAATATGTAGAGCTCAGATCAACTATATTGTAACTGTAATTAGGAATGCCTCTATCACATAACTAAGCAATGGCTACTCAAGCAAGAATTTACCATGGCAGGCATAGTATGACTGTGCATGTGTATGTATGCATGTGTATGTATTATAACTGCACTCAGCAGCTTCCTGCACACCACCAGTGTCTCATTCTTGACTGTAACCAAAACATTTGAAACTATTTTTAGAGGCACTTCAGTCTTCAAATTAACATTTCAGTTCTATTTTCTCAAATAATTTTTATCATGAAACAAAATACAATTAAATAGTATTCCAGTCTCTGCAAATGGTCATGGAAAAAAGTACTTTTACAAAATTGATACAAGACTCAGACTAGAGCGCTTTTTCAACATGTAGTCGAAGCAAATACACTTGTTTTCTTTATCTATTCTTGAACCTAGTGTTACATATTGACCAAAGATATCGAATTAAATCATACGGACACTGAGAAAGTTTGAAAGTTAGCTAACTCTTCTTCCTCCATTAGTACACTCAGCGTAATGACGTCCTGCCCATACATGACACCTAGCGAGAAACGTGTGTCCCCAAACTGACCAATGGCGAACATCAGTGGGCGTATCTTAATATTCAGGAACCCCCATATTAAATAATTGTCCCGACTTGCGCTCTACAGATATACCTTATTGACACAGCAGGTTTAACGCTTAAAAAAGCTGCACCCTTCCGCTGGTTCACTCAATTTCTGTTCAAGTGAGAAAACAGGCGCAGAATAGTATAGGGAATCATTGTGGAATCTACATCGCCTTTTTATTCTTCTAAACTATCACCAATAGTTTTTACAGTAATTTTCAGCTAGTCGACCCAAAGTTGAACACAACGTGGAAAATAATTTAGGAAAACTAATTAGGAAAGTATACATTTCATTTTTGGAAAATCAAGTGCTCCTTTGTATGGAATAGACGAACTTGGTTTATTTTTATGTTGCTGTAACTAGACAGCCTAATCTAGTGACAAAGCAAGAAATACAGGTCAGTCCCAAAGTTAGAAAAAAACTAGACTAGCAAGTCCACCGACTATCCCGGCAGGCAAAAGCAGTATTAGTAAAACAGCACAAATGTGAGGACATTTTAGGGACCAAAGTGTATTCAAAAGTGTATTTAATATCCAATCCACAAACGTTTACCACAAATCCACATTTTACTAAGACTAGTATAGAACATTTCTTAACGCTTCTCATTGATCGAGGTAAAACAATGCTCTCTAATCTGTGGAGTTTTCAGCAGAATGTAGATGTGCGTAATTTGGTCAATATTCAACATACTCCCTTCATTCACACAGGGCATGGGCCTTGACACTGTTTACTCAGCCACCGCAGCTAGCTACACTATCTCTCTGTCCAACTCCCTTCTCTACCTCTTTGCGTTTGGGTGTATGAACAAGTGCTTTTGGCAAATCTAAATAATCAGGCTATGGTGTGTGAACTCCAGCCTAGCTAGCTAGGCCTAATTATAATCACATGACGTCTCACCATCGGAGTTTTTGCAGGGACGGATAGAAAAAGGCATTGATGGCTGGTCTGCTTTAGCCCACGGGCTTTTTACTCGCACACATGCAGATGCACGCACGCACGCTCGCATAACATATCAACCTTTCTGAACGATGTCCCGTTTTCAGGTGCGGTCTTCCAGCAGAGCTATTCAGAAGCCATTTTCCATTAAAACGGTATATACTGTATGGAATGCGACTGTGTTGTGAGAGAACTCATTGACCGAAATAATTCTCGAGAAGAATCCACATGTGTCCGTGTCTGCGTCTCTCTAATTAATGACATGTACTATATTTCACAGAGGCTTTATGTTTCAACAAGATCCATCAGATTCTGAACAGGTGTACACTTTCTCCTAACAGGAAAGTCAGGAACAAGAACGGTTGGTTTATGTTGGGTTTAGGTGTGTACATAGGTAGAAGTGTTTACCTCTAAAATGTGTAATCTAAGTGTTAAAATGTTTTGACAGCAGATGTCTTGGATGACTTAATGCAAATATTTAATGATCGTTGGAAGTTTACAAATTAGGACGCCGAAGCAATATCACATGTATTTGTTAAACATCATGGTGGCAGTTAAAGTTACAATTATAGGCTACCACTTATTTCAACTAACTTGACAACTGGCATTTGCCAGTTCAACATACATTATAATACCTGATCTGAGAAGGTACATCAACATTAAGTATTTCCTTACCCCGTAAGAGAAACGATAAATACGACAAGATCACATCCTCGATCAAACTTCCACGTCGGTAAAATGTGTACTATTATACGCGTTTCAATTCTATTTGGTAGACATCCGTGCTCAAACAACAGAAGCGAGAGATTTTTTTTTTCCCCGTCCTGCGTCTTAGGTCGCTTCTCAAAGCATTCTGGGAGCTGTTGTTCTTGGTTAAATACATCACTTTCCAGAGGATAATTTAATTATACCTGTTACAGAAATACCTACTTTTAAAAAAGCGTTTATTTTTAGATCTAATATATAGCTCAACTAAATAAGACAACGCGTGTTACGTTCAACAACTGAGTGACAATTATTCTAGAACGATTCAAAGCCGCTCTGGAAAAATCTTTGATATCAATCGTATCATCAGTGACCATAGAAACGAGATGATTGAGAAATGATGCAAATTTTACTTAAATCACGACAATCTCTCTTCAAATCAGAAAATATGCACAGGTAACAGACTAATTACGTTTTTGTTATAAAGTAAAGGACACTGTTTTTTGGCGGTCTAAGAGCCAATACTTAGTAAATGATGTACATAAAAATTAAAATATAGTTAAATATGTGTAAAAAAGAGCCCATTAGCCTGTATGGATAATGTAAGATTGCTAAAATTGAAGTAAACTCATATTCAGGCCTAGCTTTCCAGATGTCTTCAAATCACTATGGAAAATTTAATACACTGTATTTTTTTTGCTGTAATTCAGATAACTGACAGACTGGCAGAGAATGGAGTGCCATAGCACACTGCTAGAGCAGAATGAACCACTGGCTAAGAAGGCTGGTGGGCAACAGGGAAGATTCCTTAAGGTGGTGAGGGTGGACAAAAGAAAACACTCTGCTCAGGGGTATATGGCCAAAGCAAGGAGCAGGAGTTGCCCAGTGGCAGGCCTCAGTGTAGAGAATGGTTATGGGGACATCCAGCCAATGTGTTTAAGACCAAGAAGAGCTGGAAGCCAAGGGGTCTGTTGGAGCTCTGACAGAGTCACCCTCCTGAGATCTGAGTGGAACACTGTGAACTCGCTGACAGGGACTGTCAATGAGCTGTGCGGCAAGATGACACAGACCCCAGAGGGAAAGGCCACTGTGGTGATCAAGCTGTCTGGTGGAGGAAGGACAGCGATACGGTCCAAGAGAGCTAACAACCTGGGAAATGGTGAAGGGGTAGGGGGGGCTCCACTGAAGAGAGAGGAATGGATCCCCTACACCTCCAACCTCCCCCTCCCCCAGCCCTGTGTTACTAGAGAGAACAACAACAAAGAGGAAACCCACCAGCAGAGCCCTGTAGCCAGGCTAGACAAGGCCATGGGTGGGCCCCTAGTCTCCAAGAGGGCCTTGGCTCCTCTGGGTCATGGCGATATGAGAAAGGGCACATTACGCTGGTACAGCAACCTGCCCGTGCATGCCGACAGAGGCCCCATGCCATTCCGCCGGAAGAAGAGTGTGAGCATCATGGGGAGCATATCATGGGCTGACGACCAGTACTGGGCATCCTGGGACGGCTGGGACCAGGTCATCATCTGGGGGGACGAGGGGCAAAATGAACAGAGGAAGAAGAAACAAATGGGTCAGGAGAAGAGTAATGATGAGGGGAGGCAGAAGAGTAAAGGAGGAAAGAAGGAAGGGAAGGGAAGGGAGGGGTTTAAGTGTGGAGAAAAGAAGATCGGTGGAAGGAACGTCCAGCGGAAAAAGTAGGGTCTGGGATGTGGAGAAGCAGCGACAACACTGCATATACCACAGACTCAATTACAGCTCCCCTGTTACTGCCCATACGGAGAACAAAAGAAAATAAAATGCATTTTGAAATGCATTTTAATAAGTGACATACATTTGTCAAATGTATTTGAAATACATACATTTCTACTATTTCACATGTACTTTAAATTCTTGACGTTTCACAATATTTTTTCCGTATGGGTGCACAGGTTTACCCGAAAAATATCACTTTTCATATCCGAGTAGAAAATTACCAGATCGTATTAAAATTGTGCGCTGAGCGAGTAAACAGTGTCTCAGGGTTTAACTGATAAAATGGTACAAAACCCATTCAGCAGTCTCAGTATGCACACAGGTCAGCTGTGTTTGTGTTGCACTCACATTCCTTATCTCAAGAAGACCCACCAATGCAAAGACACCAAACCGAGTAGTAGTTAAACACTCACTGGCATGTGGATGTAATATATGGGGCCTTGTTGGATATAAACTATTTTTCAGTAGAAATAAAACTGAGTATTGATTATCCTAAACTGATCTTAGGCTGCACTGCCAACATGTGGTAGAAACCAGACCCTGCATGTTGTGAGTTGGCTTGTTGGTACTCCACTATCGTATGCATTTTCGTATCCTATTTATTTCCCCCTTCATCTGCACAGCAACACTTTTACAAATGAAAAACAGTGTATGACATACAAATGCATTTATGATTATCAGATTTTTGTGGATTGCACCTTTATAAGAAACATTAAATCTTTGAATGTACTGTATGTGAATATACAATATATCGACAATGCGCAAATACCTCACTGTGAGATGAATTTTACATTTGACATAGTAAACAACAACTGAAAAGTCAAATATAAATGAAGCAGGTGGAGAAATAGAAAAAAAGAGCGTGGTCAAGTTGCACCATGCTGCTTTATTTATCTAGAGCAGACAGTTGGATTTGATCTGATATCAATGGGCAAAGCCAACGTCCTACTCATCTGATATGAAGAGAGAGAGTGAGAGAGAAAAGGCCAAGTGCTGCTGGTTGATCACAAGTCCAAATGAGTATTAGTACGATTTCTGGATTAGAAACAAGAAACATATAGGACAAACATTTAAAAAAATGTTTTTCTACAGAGCCGGAAATACCTCATGAAATACAATGAATGTCAACAACTATGTACAAAAAAACCCATCAATAATAGATTCATATATATTTATATTTTTCATACCCACTAAAATACACCAAAAGAAGCAGCTATTTGTCATCTCAGGAACTAGTTTTTTGTCTATATGTTTTTCTGAAACCGTTTTCTTTTTAAATATCCTTCAGCTGTAAATGTGAAAACTCAAAGAGAAAATGAAACGTAAATAAATTAAAAAATATAACCACAAAATCTGTTCATAATTTTCTGTGATGCTGGAATACTGCCGAGTGTAGGGACAGAGATGACAAGAAGCTCTCTAGTGGATCCACAACGTTTGTTCAAAGATTCCAAAATGGATATGACACATTCATCTGTCAAGTCTAGAAAGTCCATAGTTCATTGACGACTTGAGATTACAAATATACAGAGAAATAGCTTCATGATTTAAGATGCAGGCCATGGACAGAGATAGAAGACAAGGGCACTTTCACGTTGAGCGACCCAGGTGGACCTCCATGGCCCAGGGGGACCCAAAGACTCCGTGAGGGCTGAGCTACGTAGGAAGAGTCTTGGGCTGGGCAGGGACAGCCCGGAGAGTCCTGGGGTTAGCAGCCTTCTGGTTGTCCCAAAGTTAGATTCACAGTTGACTCCTAATATTCGCCACCCATTCGTGGAAACTAGGCAATCTTTTTTTAAAGGATAGAGGACAAGTAGCAATAGGAGGGAGGTTCTTTCTCATGAGAAGGATACTGTGTCCTGTGTGGACATTAACATGCATTCATACATACTGTAGTGTAAGGATGTGGCATCTTGACAGGAAAGCAACAACGTCCTGAGATATGTACTGTACACTTTGATGAGGCCTCTGAAAGAGTGATAAAAGTGATCATCTGTAAAAAATAAAGAAAAAAATATATTCATATATTTATATCTACATCTTGGGGTGGCAGATAGCCTCAGCGGATAGTGCATCCACCAGTTACTGAAAGGTTGCTAGGTCAAATCCCAGAGCCGGCAAGGTGAAAACATCTATAGTTCTGTCCTCGAGCAACCGTAATTACTCCTGTAAATAACTCCGGATTAGAGCATCTGCTAAATGACTAAAATGTATTCATGTATTCATCTGTGTGAGTACAGGTTCGGGGAAGAAGGAAGATGTTCTGTTAGGATGGACTAGACCGAGGCAGGGCTAGTATCCGTCCGTTAGTCTTTCCCCCGTTCATGTGTGTGTATGGGATGTGTTCCTCGTAGCTATTTTGCCTCAACACCAGCGATGAACCCGCCTCGCCCCGCTCAGAGCTGTGGTCCCCTCTCTGTGAGTAGGAGGAGCTGTGGTCCCCTCTCTGTGAGTAGGAGGACGGGTCCAAGGGGATGCTCTCCATGTCCATGTCGAGGTCAAAGTCATCCTGTTCCGGTGGCTTGTTCTCCTGGCTGTAGTAGAAGGAGACCTCCTGGAAGGATGGGTGAAGGTCCTCGTGAAGCATCTCAATTATCTCCTGGAAGCTGGGACGCAGCTTGGGGTTGTACTGCCAGCACATTGACATCAGGTTATGTCTGAGAGGGCAGAGCAGAGTGGGAGCGAGCTACTGTTACAATACATATTTAAGAGCTGTATGTCTGTTAGTGTTAGAAAGTGCTCCCTGCCGTGCCCTTTAATAGTGAAACATTTGTTTCCGATGAAACTACAGAAATACAAAGTGTCTGTTTGCTATGTATCACCCGGCAGTCTGGCTGGAGGAAATGACTTTTTGGGTGAAGCATCAAGGCCAGTCATAGGGGGCACTGATGGCCATACCACAGATGAAGTGCTATGTTCTTTGGCACATAACTGCCATTTGGGATTAAACAAGTGTGTGCCATGCAGAGAGAGAGCCCCCTCTGTGCCCGCAGGTCCTGGATGAGATTTGGTGGTTCCAAATATGTAACCCATTATACATGTAACCCATTATACATGTAACCCATTACAAAGGTAACCCATTACAAAGGTAACCCATTACAAATGTAACCCATTACAAATGTAACCCATTACAATTTTTAACTTTAATAAAGGGAACTCATTACCAATTCTGTCCAAAGCACACAACAACATGTGAAGTAATTGAAGGGCTCTGAATACTTACATGTACAGAACATAGATATGCATATTAGATATAGATATGTAAATAACAGAGGGGAAACTTACAGCCGGTCAGCGCAGTTGTCTGGTCGGTCAAGATATCCTCCGTCCATGACAAACTTAAGGACCTGCTCATTGGACAGGCCCTGGTATGGCTGCTCCGCCAGTGTGCTGATTTCCCACAACACCACACCAAATGACCTGAAAGCACCAAAGCATCAGTCACAAGGGATAAACTACATAGGCGGATAGGTAGAAACATTGGATAGGACTAGAAGGTCTCTCTCTGGACAGCTGGCAGTTATTTGCTGACAGGCAGACCGACACCCAGTACAAGGCTTCCTTACCAGCAGTCTGAGTGTGCGGTAAACACTCCATCCTTTAAAGACTCAGGAGCCATCCAGCGGACAGGAAGCAGACCCTTCCCTCCCTTCCTGTAGTAATCAGTCTCATAGATGTCTCTGGTCATTCCAAAATCTAAGGAATTTTGACAAATAGAACAGAACCCACAGATCTGTTATCGTCCCAGAAACATTCAGATCATTGTCTTTTGACACGCCTCTAATACGATTCAGCTATGTGGGAGTGGTTAACATCTGATTCATGTACAGCCCATGGAAACATATCTGACTCCACTCATGTGAAAGTGTTAGACTGCCACACCTCCTATCTTGACAGTGAAGTCCTGCGCCACCATGCAGTTTCTTGCAGCCAGGTCTCTGTGAACAAACTTCTTGGCATTCAGGTAGGCCATGCCATCGGCTATCTCTGCTGCCATCTGGATCATCTCCCTCAGGGTGGGGGGCGGGCGCCCTGTAGGATTATTCTGGCAAAAAATATATAACATGAATTTTAAAGATATTTCAAGACACAGATGGTACGTCTTCAGACCTAAAGAATGCATCACTAATAATGAGAAGCCAGAAAGTAGCAGTGTGCGAACCTCAGAGTCAGGGCGGAGGCAGCGTAGGTAGCTCTTCAAGTCGCCGTGGGTCATCAGCTCCATGACGACAAGAGTTGGCTGGCCCTTTGAGACTACACCCATTAGACGGACCTGAGGGGGAGACATTTTGATTTGATTTCTGAAGCCCTGTGCACACTGCCCACTCGCTAGCGCTACAAAGGGACACACTCCCATTCATTTCCAACAAGAGCCAGCAAATCAAGGCGACTGTGGGCGGAGCTACTCTGAGATAAAATCTCCCAGCAGCAGCAACAGTTGAGAAATGTCAACTTAATGCTAATTTCTAGCAAACGGGTTTGGAGGATCAATACTGACAATTAGAAATCAATTAATAAATACACATATCGAAAAATATATTCAAACATTAAAATATAAAAAATATATAATTACACATGCACAATCAATATTATTTCCCTATTTATTAATTGATCATTCATTTCTGTACTTATTTGTTTTCATATGAATTTATTTCCCCAAAATGTATTATCTTTTGCAACAGCTAGGTAGTTTAAAGTTACCACCCATTCGTTGCGCTAAGATTTCCAACTAGATGTCTTACGTATAGAAAAGGTTGAATGTTTTACTCTATAAACTGACATGGTCTCATTTAAGGTTATAACCGTGGAGACTGATGTTTCCCCTATACTGGTTGACTGGTTGCTACTGGCATAAATCAGGAAGGCACACCCCGCCTGAAAAGGCAGTGGGTCCACAGATGAGGGCTCAGCGACAGCTCGCCAGAGATTGAGTGATTAGCGAGCTGAGCGAGTGGGCAATGTGCACGCAGCATTACACTTCGTCAGCTACCAACATCTATAGGTATAGTACCTTCCAATGTAACGGAAACACCAACATAGTGTCCTAATGGGGAGTTTGGCCATCAACAAGTCAGAAAGCTTAAATGTTCCCTGGTGTCGATTATACAAGGGTCAGGAGGTCTCCTGGAGGGAAATCGGTCATGCAGCAGTACTCATTCTACGGAAATTCAATCATGTGGTGTTTTGTTGGTGGTGGGAAACCTAGGAAATCCTCTAATAAGTGTTAAGTTGGGTTAAGGTTTGGTTTTCAAGTGACCACTCAACCACAGAGGACCGAAGGCATCCCCCTGGGGCACTGCCACTGCTGCCAAGCATTTTTAATACACAACGCTAAGCACAACGGTATGTAATTGACCTTAGTGAGCACACACGTGTAAAATCCCTGCTCTCCCTCGTTCGCTACTTGTCTTCATTATTCTGGCTGTGATCTGTTCTGTTCGTAGTTGTGTCGATCAAGCTGTCGTCCCAGTTTCCAAATGAACAACTGCAGTAAAGCTAAGCCGTCAGGTCCTTCCATCCGCCCTGTGTGAGTCTTACCACATGGTGACAGGTGAAGCCCTTCATGACGGAGGCCTCGTTGAGGAACTCTATCCTCTCCCTCAGGCTTGCGGACTCGTTCACCGTCTTCACAGCCACGCGGGTCTCTGGCTCGCCCTTGACGATGTCTTTGGCGATGCCCTCGTAGACCATGCCGAATGAACCCTGACCCAGCTCGCGCAGGATGTTGATCTTATCTCTGCCCACCTCCCAGTCGTCGGGCTCATACACTGTAGAACACACACACACACACACACACACACACACACACACACACACGTGTGCACAGTCAATGGCTGGACATATGCAAAAGGGAAAGCACTGGTCTTTGTACATCTCTGATTGGCAAAGACATCGACTTAAAATGCACACAACTGACATGTTACAATAGTTCAAACAACAACGTCAAGTCTGCCAGCCCAAAGTGACTAGTATGATGATGAATTGTCCTTACTGTCGGCAGCACTCAGGTACTCTGGGTTGGAGGAGGTATACAGGGGACCTGAGGGGCCCTGGGTTTGTCTTGAGGGAACAATGACAGAGAGATGGGTTGACAAGTATCAATGCAGAGGGAACAAACAACTATCATGTCCTTGTTTTTGCCAGGGTGGGGGGGGGTGTGTATATACGGTATATAAAAATATATAATTGGTATGAGGTGGTTTATCTAATTAGAAAAAAACCTGCTGGTCTCTAATCAGTTGTGCTAACGGTATTAAGATGCGTAGAAGCCAGAAAACTTACTTCTTCTTGAGCACAACAAATACTCCTGATGCAACCAGTATCAGCAGAACAATGACGCTGACTGGACCAATGATAACCTTAACCAAGTTGGATGGATCCTCCCCTAAAAAGGTTAACATGGAGACAAATCAATCATATTGTTAGCGTGATTATGCCCCTGTGTAGCATCTGTGAGACAGCGTCCAGGTTACTGATGTACAAACTACATATACTAATTGAGCTCATGAGTGCTTCGTCTCTTACGTGGGTCGTGAACGAAGAAGTGGGTGGGCTTGGTCCACGAGCCGTTCCCTGCGAGTGAGGTGGCTCTGATCCTAACGGTGTAGTTCCCAGGATGCACCACTCTCAGCTTGCAACCTTTTGACTGCTGGTACATCTTCCTCGAGACACAGTGATGCAGCTCCTATGGAACCACACACCCAAAAGATATTCCATTTATTCTCCAATGGAGGGTTGGACTAGGGATCAGTCCTCTGTCCACTAGTTAGCTTTACCTGAATAAATGGTCAAAACGGGCATGAATAAAAAGGCTAAATGACAATGGGTAAGGAGCTATAGCAATCAACTGAAATCTCAATTTGGGTGCACTGCATCAGATGTGGGCTGCAATATGTTAACCGTTTTTCTGTTTATCCAGTTTTAAGAGGAGTTGGAGGGGACAGAAGGATCGAAGCCACTTATAATATATAAATAAAAAAATAAAAACTGAACCACTTTGATATATAAATAAAATCAGACTGATTGAGAAGAGGGAAAGAGCAACAAGACAAGCAATCAAATGTTTTTATATTTTCACCTGAGAGCCCAGACTGAAGAGAATGGCTAGGCCAATCAGGTCTGTTTTAAAGCATTTCATGTGAGGAAAAAATCTAATAAATAACCTGATTTGAGAAAAAAACATGCTTCTGCAATCAGCATTCAACCATCATCTTAGTTGTTTTCATCAGCCAGGTTTGTGGTCTGTGCAGCGTTTCCATGGTAACTAACTCACACCCCTGATGCAACTCCATGTTATTATTACTTTCCCATTACCAATCCTGTTCACTAAACAAGAGCACGGCGACTCTGTGGAGCGGCTCACTGTATCTGCATATTAGGTCAAAGTGTGAAGCGCATCCAGTGGTCAGTGCTTAAAGATGCATCCCGAAAAGTTGGGATGTAAAACCTCCTCAAAAGTTGTGTACTATACTGTGTTGTGTGCAGGCCAATATGGGCACCAAAACATCAAGCCACCTCCATCTAACTTGTAATTTCACGACGGAGGTGTGATAGTAATTCTACTGATTGATTATTCACTTTTAAAAAAATATTATTTTTTGTCCGTTATTTTTTTAAGTCCCAGAGTGCATTTTTAAATGTATAAGAGAATGTGTGTTTTCCTTAGTGTTCTCGCGTGTATGCTTGTGCATATGTTAAGGCTTTAGGTAGCTGCGTGCGTGCGTGCGTGCGTGCGTCCGTGCGTGCGCCTGTGTGTTTCTATGAGTTGTCCGAGTGCTGTCACCTCTGTGTCACCCAGTCTCTTGTAGTTGACTTCATACAGGATGATCATGCCATTAGGGGCTTTAGGCTCCAGCCACTTGATATGGACAGTGAACTCAGACACATCGTGGGTGATGTGCCCCAGAATGTCATCCGCTTTGTCTGCAGCCGGGATACACAAGGGGTTATTATGGACAAACACCACTATAAAACGGAACGTTCAAGGTCTAGAAATACGCAAATGTAGTAAGGCTGTCAAGTGCTTGCGCACGGGTTTCTGGGGCACAGCGTGCGGTCCGGGCGTGTGTACGGCCTCACCTTCCGGCATTGTGCGGGCCGAGACGAAGGCAGCCATGCTGCAGCGGTTGGGATCCGTGTTGTGGTTGCAGGCCATAACGTCAATCTGGTACGAGGTGAAGTGTCGGAGGCCCGAGATGACCGTCGACTCCTTGGCTAACACCTTCAGCCTGATCTTCACACTCTCCACATTGTTACCGTCTTCGTCTCCGGGGCTGCGGGTGGCGAAGCCTTCCGGCAAGGTGGGGGGCGTGGTCAGGGACGACTGGTGAGTTTGATTGGCTACACCCATGGCGGACCGCCTTTGTCTTGGTCTGGAGGAAAAATAAATATATAACAAATCCAATTTTTATAAACAATGAAATATATACATCCCACTCGCTGTATTAAGATTACTGCTACTGGGTAGTGTTAAGTTAGGCATTTATCACCAAATGATAGCTATGAGGACTATCTGAACATGTCCAATAAGAAACAGTTGGTTTTGTTTTTTGTTGCTACGAAAAAGCCCAGGTAAGGATGTGAAAGGGTTAGCCACCAGGGGGGGCACTTGAGCTTCAGAGAAAATAACAGGGTTTTGTCTCAAGCCTTTCCTTCCTCCTGACGGTTGCACTCCTTCACAACACTAAAGCTTTCTAAACAGTGGGCTGGTGTAGTATGGGGGTGAAAGCGTTTCCATGTGTGTGTATATGGTGTGTGTGCTGTTATGTGAACGTGTGTGTTAACGCTGAGGGTGCTGTTATGTGAACATGTAGCTGTTATGCATGTTGTTGTTGTTGTTGTTGCTTAGTACCTTAAACACACAAACAACCCAACATAGATGACAAGGACATTCATTTCCAACTGACTCGCTGACTGAGGTGTTTGACAAACGTACTTGGGCTCGAAGACCTCGTTGTGGATGTAGTTCTCGAAGGTCTTGCGGTACTCTGAGTCCTCGGCTTCCTTCTTCAGCTGCTTCTCTGTTTTGGGACAGGCACAGCAGCGACCCCCTTGCCCCTCGTCCTCCGTCTGGTTCCATTTTGCCTCCCCATCACTGTCAACCTGGGTGGGTATCCGTGACGGCAGCTTCATACCTGGATGGAGGCAGTGAGGGAGGGGACGGGACAGAGGCAGAGAGTCTGAACAGCCATACTTACGTCATATACTGCGGGACATTTGAGCATGTATTTTAATGCCTGGATGCTGAGCTCATGTTGTTTTTTTGGACACTGTGGACGATATGTGGTGGTGCTACTAAACTATAATAATTGTTTTTCTAGTTAGCACTGTAACCTTTAAAAAGAAATCAAGTATGCTTCCAGATGTTATACTTATTATTTGCATGTAGTAGAAATCAATGTGTACATCATTTCCAACTCACAATAGTTAGTAACAATGAATTTCACTGCATTGGAGAAGTGGGGCCTGTATGTTTTCATAACTAGATCTCTATAAGTAAGCAACTCTGAAGACTGAGAATAGCAGAGCTTCTGCGGTGGTGGTTAAATGTTAGGAGAGCCTTAGAAGAGTAGCGCTGTCTTGGTTTATAGTTTGAATAAAAACAAGTTGATGCTTAATAAGCAAATGCCAGAAAACACATCCTGATTTGCCAAAATTGATCAAGGCATTTAGATATGGTATTAAACTCATTAGTTGTTTATGAATAATATCACTCAAAAATAAAAAACACACCAACTTTTGTGACTACAAACACCTTCAGGACAAATTAAGAGACACCCAAGTACATCCCAAATTCGAAATAGAGGAATCATGGGGGAAATCTTCAACAATGGCATGGGGTTGTATGTAATGTAGTAAGGATTTTAAGAAAACAAACGTATTCAAACATAAGCTCATGTAATTGAAAGGATTATTTACTGTTTAGTCCACTTTATATTTAACATTCATCTAGCTAGCTTGCAGTGTTGAGTTTATTGTAATATTCATCATGCCGTGCAATATTACTTTCTACCTGATCCAATACTGCTTAAATGGGTCTAGTGTAATTGCACATTATATGTGTTAAGGGGCTGGCAAACTGAATACAAGTCAGTTCAAGTTGGGATGAATGTTAATCTTTTCAGGATGTATGTGATTGGGTGTGAGGGTCATGTATTGTTGTAGTCCCATTTGGGTATTAAACTTCCTAGTCAGCGAGAGCAACACTTTCCCGGCGATTGTCCGGTTTGTAATAAACATGGTTATTTGATTCTGGTACATCTACCGTTGGTGGATTTCACATTCAAAACTTCCAGCATTAAAATAAATGCAATCGTACAACTGAGCTATGCTAATACAATTACTGGAAAGAAACCTCTACAGTGACACTATTATTGAAGCTAAGTGTCAGCCTCTTGGCCTACGTCACAATGTTTTATGACAGCCTTCTGTATCATCGTGGATTACATTTCGATTCCACTATTGTTTTGCTAGTTAATAATGAACTCCATTAACGTTCCCCAGAGACTAGGGTTGTCAGACTAATGGACTGATTTGAAGTGTAGGAGTAGATGTATTTGGTGAGTGTTGGCTTGTTAGGGGAAACCATATCAGTTAGCAAACCATTTAATCAATTTCTGAACCACAGAACCTTACGGCCTCTCACGCACTGACTATCCAACAGAACAGGATTGTCCATTTGGGAAGTACACTCTGACACAGCTATCTGTAGTTGTCAATCTAATGAGTCAAATATCTAAGTGATACTTATATACCAACTCTTCCTTCGGATAAATGTAATATTCATAGAAAATAATTGAGAATAACAGTCCATCAAGAGGAAGACTTACCTTTCTGACAGTAGTCAAACTTATAAAGCTCACTGGCCTCTGGCTGCTGCTGACAATACACCAGATAGTGAGTGATGTTGCCATTGGGATCAGTGGGGGGCTTCCACTTCAGGATGATCTGAGAAGACGAGTTCGATGATGAGATGGGGTCCAAGGGCACGGAAGGTTCTGGGGAAGGACACGGATAAATACCATAGGGGTTAATATTTAAGAAACTGTACAAATAAAATCTCACTT
>JACXGJ010006708.1:18213-33393 GCA_016801105.1 Esox niger
GTGGAACAGCACTCATATCCCGTGGAACAGCACTCATATATCCTGCTAACAAACACTCATATATCCCGTTAACAACACTCATTTATCCCGTTAACAACACTCATATATCCCGTTAAGCAAAACTCATATATCCTGTTAACAAACACTCATATATCCTGTTAACAAACACTCATATATCCTGTTAGCTAACACTCATATCCTTTTAGCTAACACTCATATCCTTTTAGCTAACACTCATATCCTTTTAGCTAACACTCATATCCTTTTAGCTAACACTCATATCCTTTTAGCTAACACTCATATCCTTTTAGCTAACACTCATATCCTGTTAGCTAACACTCATATCCTGTTAGCTAACACTCATATCCTGTTAGCTAACACTCATATCCTTTTTCTAACACTCATATCCTGTTAGCTAACACTCATATCCTTTTAGCTAACACTCAAATCCTTTTAGCTAACACTCATATCCTTTTAGCTAACACGCACATCCTGTTAGCTAACACTCAACTTCTAAAAAGAAAACTCCCCAAACTTGTCTTTTTTTTTACTCATATTGGCTGATGTGATCCTTTTGAGAAGGGTGTGTAGACCAATCAGCAGTCTGCTCACATGCATGCATTTTTAATGACAGGTACCCACACAATTCCGCTGTGGGAGTTTGCCCACACCATTCCAACACGGAGTAAACTTTTAAACATAGTTAAAAACACATTTAGCAGAAATTCCATAGAAATCTGAAAACACTGGAGAGTACAGTAAATGTCTACGACAGAATAAGTATAATCTGGACGTCAAGTCCAAGTTTCTGCAGGTTTTAATACTTCTAGGCGAGTTCAGTTAAATACCAAGTTGAAATAATGTCCGGAATCAACGTCATACCCCTGGCCTATGATAAACATAATTCTGTTGGAGCTAAGACATCCTAATCTGGGCCATGACGTCTGATGCACAGCCAACATGCATTCTTTTCCCCTTGCTAAGCAGGAGATCATTTTGGTCTGGGAGTGAACTATGGCCAGTCAGTGAAATTAACCAATAAAGCAACTACGGAGGAGAAAAGATGAGCAGTGCTACATACGTCCAGGCCTGAACATGAATACCACTACAGAGAATATGACAAAGCACGCCAACAGAGTTGGATAGGTTTATGTCTCCGTAAATGCAGCAGGGGAAGGCAGACTGGTGAAAGGTCCCAGGTGGGTGACTGGCTGCCAGACAGCACAGACGTCCAGTCAGGTTGACATGATGGTGACTGACTGTCTGATGAGGTGACTGACAGCTGCAGGGTACAGGTTGGACCACATTGTCACACTCTGCTACAGTAAAATCTACATTAAGCCAAATAGCTTCTTGTCTTGAGGTGTGTGTGCGCGCGTGTGTGTGTGTATGTGTGTGTGTGTGTGATGGAGTCATGACAAAGGACAGGATGTATCAGGTGCCACATATTTAGGCAGGGTGAAACTAGAAAAACGAGAAGACGCGCCTGATGCCCTCCTCCCCGCTGCTGACGCTGCTGTGCCAGCCACTGTGACTTCACATGCCTGAGGAGTCTCTCCTCAAGTGGTGGTAAACCAGAGAGGAAGTCCTGACACAATACAGGAGGTGAACCAGACACGCCGACCAAGACTCAATTGTCACATCTTCCAGTAAACCCAGAAAATGGTGTGCGCCCTACAGGCCTTCAAGGGTAATTCCAATACCCAATCACAGCCAAGCACTGTAGAATGGCTCAAACAGCCAAACAATAAGCCTTTTACCTATCAGCGCTAAGCAATCTCTTGTATTCCATTAATGGTATTCAACAGAAAACAGCAAATTACCTACAGACTTTCAGTATGTTTTCAGGGAAGGGCACTTGACACAGAAAGAAATCAATTATGATTTCCTGAAAGGAATTAATAAGAATGTGTGAGTTCTTTCGTTCTCATACTTTCTTGCAGCTTTTGATATCACTGATAACATATCACAAAATTAACTAAAATGTTAATTATTGAATGACGTCTGTCCTCCGTCACATCAACAACTGAGAGTGCCTACCTAATGAAACACTTTCTGAATGCTGAGTACAACAGGGTGACAAACTTGTGCCTTTACTATCTTTAAATTAAAAATGACCTTCCACTAATCCTGAATAAAGCCTGTGTCTCTGCAAGCTGAGGACCATAATACACATCAGCTATACCAAAAAAATCAACTCTTAACAAATAACTCCAGTCAGGATGGGTAACTAACACTATGCCAGTCCATAATACGGCAAAAAACCTAAGGCAGCTAAATTTGGGACAAATCACTGACTCAACCAAAAGCGTCAACCAGACCAATTGTTGAAAAATGTGGTGAATGACGAGGTTGAAGAGAGTAAACTTCGGTGAATAACTCAAGATAGCAAACCATTATGTTCAAAACACATGGACTAGCGGTTGCTAGATGGAACGAGATCGTTGCTCTGCTTTTTTCACCCCCCAATCAACCAGACATCTCCGGGTCTACAGCCCAGCTTTGTGGTCATGTGTGGTAAGGGAGGACAGGCAAAATAGACCGACTCCAGCACTACTGGTCTTTGTAGGCGGTCTTGATGGTACCAAGCTCTCAGTTCAGTCAGTTAACACACAGATTCGACACCCACCAGAGGTCTCCGAACAGTCGTCAAGTCCAAAACAGAGACAAGCAATCCAAAACAGTTCTATATAGAGCCTTATCACACACACACACACACACACACATCTAGGACGTGGCAGAAACAGCCAGGTGAGATGGAAACAAAAGCAGAACAAGGTTTCAGCTGGGAGAGCCTTGACCCGCCAGGCCGTCTTGGCTGGGGGGCTGTCGTACGAGTGCCAGACGTCTTGCATAATGCTGAGAGTAGTAGGGCGGCCGTGTTCAGATACTTATGATGTTTATCAAGAATGACAGGCGATGACAACACACAATTACACAGGAAGCCAGTCAGACTTCATTTAATACACCCGTCTGTGTTCAACCCCCCACCGCAGCAAGCCCGCGGGAGTGGCAGACACCCATGACTGATGCCTAGAGACGAGAGTCTGACACTGGAGGTGCAGGTGGCATGTCTGGCTGTCACCTACATCCTCTTCCTGCTTCTCATGCCAGCATCTGGGACACACCTCAGGCAGCTAACAGACAAAAGGTGAGGCAGAGGACAACCGCCAATCTACAAGCAGCTGGAGCTCTTGAACCACTCATCCTGACCAGGGGGAGTTAAATCCCGCCCCTCCACAGAGGAACCTGAGTGGGGTGGTTAAGGAACGTGGGACTGACCACTGACACCAATGAAAAGCCACAGCCAAGTGGCATTTCCCGTTTCTGACTGGAAATTAAAAGTTCATAGGTTCAAAGTCCCTCCGCTTTGCCCTCAGCATCAAGAACACGGACCGGGGTGAGGTCCGGTCCAAGCATCCGGTCCATGGGCTACTGAATCAGAACCCGCCCCAACGGCCAGCTTTGCTGAGACAGGGCTTACAGGTAAACATGTCAACCAGAGCTCTTACTGGTGGCCTCGGTCCTGACGTAGAGGATCTTGCTCTTGGCCCCGAGGACCTGGTGTTCATCAGAGGCAGAGAGCTGGGTCTTGACCATGATGGCGTACTGCGTCCAGGGCTTCAGGGACAAGATCAGGGTACCTGCAACCGACAACAATATTATTGTATATTTCCATGTGCAGAGCTACAAGCAACCCTTCCACCAGCAACCTTTCCACTGGGGATAATACATTAGGTATTAGCATTGTTATGTGTTGCAACATGGAAACAAATGAGTGTTAATGGTTAACAATAGGTGTCTACACGTGGCTAATACAGTGGCGTGCACATGGAATCAATATACAGTCAATGCTCAGTCACAGGGCTGTACGCTAACCTCCTTGGCACATAGCACTGGTGCTACAGAGGTTGATAATATAAAACGTCTGTAACTGTCTCTAAAAGCAACCACAAGTAGTGCAGTTCATCACTTGACTGGCAAAGGACATGAATGATACATACAGGGCCCATAAAATCCAAACCTTAACAAGAAATGTTAACACTTTCTTTATTCGCCATATTGGTAAATTGCAAAGACATAACCATTGTATACAACATCTATATATTACACTTCAAATTAGCAGTTCAACTCTCAATTTAAATGTATTATTACATCATACATACAAAATTATCTGTTCAATTAAAGAGTGTAAATCACAGCTGGAAAGAGCTGTTTTTTTATATGCTGTTACCCACTACAGTACATAAGGATTGTCAACTCTGATCTTTTCTGGAGCCTCCCTGCACCAGCATAAGAGCTGCTGTTGCTGTCACATCAAAAGTTAGCCAAGGGAAATCTCTTTTCCACTTATATCTTTATATTTTCCCTTTTGCTTTACCCTTAATTTCATTTGGCATTAGTTCTTTAGTTCCTTCCTTGTGGGCCCATTTGGGGTTTTGGTTTAGCACTTGAAAATCGCTCTTCTTTTTCTCATCATCGAGCTAGCTACAGTAGCTTGACTTGCTGAGAAAACGGATTGTTCACTAGGAATTGTGGGATTTGAAGTTCGATGTATGTACTCAATGCAGAACATTATTTTGAAACACACAATAGACTACAACCACCAAGTAGACTAGTGATGTGTTATCGATTCACCTCACACACAAACAAGCAGATAGATGGCGCACTGTATAGACCTGAGTCATGTTAAATGCATTGGAATGACTAAGCAGAAATTATTCTACTGGTCATTCATTTTGTGAGGCTGCTGAAAGACCAAATCAAGACGGTTAAATCAACTCAATGCTTTTTCATTACTTGAATCTATTCACATTTTGGAAAATCATGTACTATTTAAAACCTCCTATTTCTGCATTTCCCCATGATATATTTTAGACAGTTACCTAATACGGACTATCTCTAGCACAGGTGTAAGACGGGAGAGGGCATTGTTACCTGGCTCCACTTGGGGCTTCCCCTCTGTGGCCCGGGCAGGGGGATCCAGGTCAACTATCACCCAGTTAGAGCCACACGCATCCTGGCCGTCAAACTCTGTCACATTGGGATAGGGCCTGGGGAGAGGAAGAGGATGTCAGATATCACAGATGAGCACAGAGTGGACGCTCGCACACGGGCGGTACACGTGCACTTACGCTTCCTTGTAGAAGACCATGAAGCCCAGCAGGTCTCTGAAGTCAGGCGGCCAGAAGGGTTCCCAACGGATCATGATCTTGTCATGCGTGGCACGCAGCTGGGTGAACTTCAACTCCTGGTTTTCACCTGAGAAACACGCACCCAATAAACGCACACACACACACACACACACACACACACACACACACACACACACACACACACACACACACACACGGTAACAATAATAGGATAGGGTCAGTATTACATGGCCCTAGATCTGTAATATACCACTCATAAATGCGTGTGTGTTCTCATTAGTGCGTGTGTGTTTTCATTAGTGGTGTGTGTTTTCATTAGTGGTGTGTGTTTTCATTAGTGTGTGTGTGTTTTCTTTAGTGTGTGTGTGTTTTCATTAGCGGTGTGTGTGTTCTTAGACTGTATTGTCCTTACAGGAGGCCTGATCCCCATTGGTTTTGGACACAATGTCGTTCTTAGGGTGTCGGTCTTTGGTGCCCGTCACCTCCTCCATCCTGCGAATCTCCGACATGCAGAGTTTGATGTTCAGCTGGAAGAACATGCGACCCTGGAGGATGGTCAGGTTGTGTTTGTTCCAGTCCCAGAGCTGTCGCAGGTTCTGGTTGTCCAGCGCGTAGAAGGAGTACCCCCTGGGCAACACAGACACAACCCATTCGGTGTAATCCCATTTCGATTGTGGTTCATTCAGAAAGTGGCTTAACTCAAAAATGTTCCTACTTATGTTCCTACTTATAAAGGATTGAAAGGTAATTGGAATCAAAGCATTGATGTAGTTCCTGAATCGAGCACAAGCATGACATACATATATATATTCATAGATACACACAAACACACACACACACACACACACACACACACACACACACACACACACACACACACACACACACAATTAAAAGCAAAGTTCTCCGCCCCTGTGCCTGGAGAACTACCCTCGTATAGAACTGGGATCCATAACTAAAGTATAACCAGCAAATTGTGAGGAACATGTGCACTACATTAGGTTAAATCCCACAGGAGGGTAGAAGACAAAGAGAAGAATCAACGTACCCATCGATCAGTGTGGCCCCTCTGATGACCCGTAACTTGCGGAGGAAGGAGAGAGAGACCAGGGCATAAGAGCGCCGGACAGTCAGATAGCCTGTTATCTCCTCCAGTTGACCAAGGTTAGCCTCCAGCTCTGCTGCTATATTGTCTACACACAAACACAAACGGCCAATCAATCAAACAACTAGAGTAACTTGGGTCACATCGCCCCCCCCACACACACACACACTAAAGAAGAAGCCGATATACTGACTTCCTCCTCGGAGGTTGATTTCCATGCTGCCGTTCAGCACGGTGCATCCTCTGAGAGCCTGGGCTGCAGTCACAGAGTCCACCATCTTCTGGCCCACACACACCTTAGGACAGAGCCCGGCACACGGAGTACAAACCAGCCTGCAGGAGCACACACAATAACAAACACACACACGTTAGGTAACACACGCGCGTCAGACAGTACACCTCCTGGGGGGAGGGAGACGGAGAGAGACAAACACACACACTAACACACAGGACGCGTACAGAGAGAATCCACAAAGTCACCATTTCACCATCACTCAGACTCACGGGAGGCAGTAACGACCACATCCGCAGACATCATCAGCCCCACTCGGGGTACCAAGACGTGTGAACTGGCTGACCCAGCCTCTTCCTCCCCAGTTAGACAACACCGCAGGCAGGACATCCTGACTCTGCTAAAAGCAGCTTCTCTCTAGGCACTTAGTCACACCTCACAATGGGGTGAAGGAAGAAGGCATACGGCCTATCGGAAGAGCAATGACCTCCTCTACCCTCCACCTTCTGAAAGAGAGCAAGCTACTACATAACCTCCCATGGGGGTTAGGTTAATAAAACCTTTCAGATGTATGAGTGTCTGACAGCCGGATCTAGGCCTTTCCACACAGAGCCAAACCAAGCCAAAGGCAAAGCGTTGTAATTTGACAGGATTTCAGCCGGCGTAGACAATGATTAGATGGTTCCGTGGACCTGGTCAGCTCTGGGACATAGTTCTCACTTCCAGATTTGTCAAAGTTGTTTTCACTTCACGATTTGTCAAAGTTTTTTTCACACTATCTAGCTAGTGAGGTGAGAAAATAATAATAATCATATTTCTCTCAAGAGAGGGCAGGAATGCAGTTAGATTCCATGAGAGCCAAATTAAGCACCTAAGCCATGAAGAGTTTTTCCTCTCATGTGAACGTCAGCATTGTCCATCTTGAATTCAGAGTGTTTCTAACCCTAACCCTTGGAGCCGACATAAGGACAGACAGACAGGCGCAAGGACAGACAGACAGGCGCAAGGACAGACAGACAGGCACAAGGACAGACAGACAGGCACAAGGACAGTTATTTGTAAATCATTGAGTACTGTAGCACTGCTCTGTTCGCCAGGCAGGCTCAGCTAAAATAGAAAACAGAAATGAAATGCTAAGAGGAATGCAGTCTGTAGCCCGATGCCCTGTTTCCCCTGCCTGCTGCGCTGGCCGCTTTGACCCGACCTAACCGAGATGTCTGCTTACAGCACACATTGTGCCAACCAACGCCTCCACACACAGAGCGGCAGAGCCAAGCGCACACACACACACACCGCATCTGGGCACAAAAGGGAACAGTGTGGTACTGCAGTGTCATGTTGTCATATACACCAGACAGTGCTGCAGCAGAAGATGCACAGGGCCGTTAGCATCTTATCCAACACGCCCTCTGAAACCACACGGGCAGATCCCACATGGCTGAACCCACACAGATCAGGGCAGATCTACACGACTACAATTTCCTCTAACCTCCCACGCAAACGCAAAACGATACATTTTATGGCGATTACCTTTAAAACACAGTAATGAGATCTAAAGAGTGGAGCTTTAAGTGGTGTATAGATCACAGTTAATAGAGATTTGGCAGAAATAATCCAGGAGGTGTTTTACTGGGCCATCTGACTAGCGTTTTGATGAGACAGACCTTCCACAGCTCCAGACTAACACGGTCCACAGGGGACACAGGCTTTCAGTTAGGTGGTGCCAGCACATGATTTGGTCATAGCCCAAAAAAATGTGTACACATTAAATAAAACATATTTTAACATTTGCTTTATCTGTAAATTAAGATGAATTCAGCCTTTAGATTCATGTATAGACTGCAGTCATTTGCATATACACAGCTGGTTATGGATAAACTGAAAACTCACATGATTCTACATGCAGGCCTCTCGTTAAGAACAGGAGATTACTGCAGATGTGTTATAGACTTCTAAACATCTGGGTTAATAAAAAGTACATTTAAAACGTCAAGGCATAGATCGTTTTTTGTAAAAGAATGTGCATCTGAAGTTTGAACGCTACTGGAGTTGACAGGAGATTATACAACTGTATTCTAAACTCCTGGAGTTGACAGGAGATTATAGTACCGTATTCTAAACTCATGGAGTTGACAGGAGATTATAGTACTGTATTCTAACCTCCTGGAGTTGACAGGAGATTATAGTACAGTATTCTAAACTCCTGGAGTTGACAGGAGTTGACAGGAGATTATAGTACCGTATTCTAAACTCCTGGAGTTGACAGGAGATTATAGTACTGTATTCTAACCTCCTGGAGTTGACAGGAGTTTACAGGAGATTATAGTACAGTATTCTAAACTCCTGGAGTTGACAGGAGATTATAGTACTGTATTCTTACCTCCTGGAGTTGACAGGAGATTATAGTACAGTATTCTAAACTCCTGGAGTTGACAGGAGATTATAGTACTGTATCCTAACCTCTTGGAGTTAACAGGAGATTATAGCACAGAATTCTAAACTCCTGGAGTTGACGGGAGATTATAGTACAGTATTCTAGACCTATGTAGTGTAGTTGACAGGAGATTATAGTACAGCATTCTAGACCTATGTAGTGTAGTTGACAGTTGTGAAAAGCGTTGAATAACCGTTAGTAGACTTACGTGGTTGAGTTTACTGTAGTGTATCCGGAGGGACACTCAGGTATACAGGCTCCGTTGTGGATGACATACTCATGGCAGTCGCTGCTCTTGCTCTGCTTACATTTGTTGTGAAGGTGCTGGCAGAAGGAGAAGGGGACGCAGCGCCAGCTCCGGTAGGTGTAGTATCCCAGGGGACAGCGGTCCACGCAGGCACCCTGGTACAGGCAAGTGTTGGTTAATCCATAAATTGGGGCATCTGAATGACTTCAAACATTTGGCAGAATCATAAGAGCCTGTCCATTGGTGTCCATCAAATCAACAGCACACTTTAAAAATCTGTTGTCCTCGTTGCAATTATTCAGCAGAAAACACGAAACCATGTACTAATAATCAGGAATGTTCATTCTGACTCTCCAAACACCTGGTGCGTCTGTCGTATAATTTAACCTGGAATATGTACTGTGTCACCCTGTTTATGTTTTCAACTTCAGTAAGCCAATCTTAACCAATGTCATTCAATAAACAGTTCACTCTTAGTTGATTAGGGCACCATCATTAAATTCCAAATGTACTAACACTACAGCGCCGTGCTTTGGGTTGGAGGTATGGGTCATTTCTTACCTGGTGCTGGAGGTTCTTGCATGCCACGCAACTGCTGCTGTTCTGGGGCTCGGAGCAGCCTCCCAGACACGACTCATGGCAACACTGGTTGTCCTTGGTACAGGCCCGGTGCTTACAGCTGGGGGGGCACACTGGGGGGCAGAGAGACGGGTTAACACAGAAACGAAAGGTTCAAAGCTGCATTGCATTCAGTTTCACAACATTTTCACCTACTGAACACTACCCCGGACAACAACAGCCCTGGCCCGGGGTCAAATAGCTTGTAGCTGAACCAGCCTAATGGGCTGGGCGGACGTGGCACTGTTGGGACGACTGTTGTTTCAATTGTCTGCATTTGACCCGGTTTGCTTGTAACCGCCTGACTTGCGCTACACAAACACACATTTAAAATATCTTCAGTTGAACACACAAACCACACGAGAAACGTTATCATGTCCGATGTGACACACGCACCTGCTTCATCCAGTGCCAAGCTGGCCAGAACACAGTGACAGGGCAATCACACGTACACACAGTTCAGTTCAGTGACACTGCGGAGGTGCAGAGCCAGTTGGCACCGGTTGTGTGTTTGTTTCTCTAAGCGAATGAGTGCGTGGGGGAGAGAGGTAAACACCTTGCTGACCGCCTGTCTACCAGATTAGCTCATCCCTAGAGGCAGATTAGGATTGGCTTTAACGAGTGGTTCACGTCCGGCCATTGGTCATCACGCAGCCAAAGTTACTGTAATGCAAGGGTGCGCATGAGGGCACTCTCGGTGTCATGGAGATCACAACTGCAGGCTGAAAAACATTTTAGGAATCTTAGAATTATATTTCCCAAAACCTGGATTTATAAATATTGGCATGAAGCTAATTAGGTGCGTTATAGGTGTTGCATGAAAGGAACAACACTCTCGGGGAGAGAGAAACATTTACCAGAAGTCGGAGATTGTAAGTTGTGGATTGCAATTTTAAGAAAACAACTGCACAATGCTTGCTTAATATTAAGCTACAGGTCCAGAAATAATTGGACACTGAGACAAGTTTAATTATTTACTAAAAATATTCAGGTTACAGTTAAATAATTAAGAAGGGCTTAACATGTTTTATTTTGCAAGTATTCACCTACAAATAGTGCAAGTGAAACAGACCATCCTTAGGCTGAAAAGAACACAAATCCATTAGAGAGATAGCAGGAACATTAGGGGTGGACAAATCAACAGTTTGGTAACTGTTAATTTGAACACACTGGTGAGCTCTGCTAAACAAAAACATCTGGACATCCATGGAAGACAACAGTAGTGAATGATCCTAGGATTATTTCAATGGCAAAGAATAAGCCCTTCACAACATCCAGCCAAGTGAAGAACACTCCAAAAGATAGGAATATCATTATCCAAGTCTACCACAAAGAGAAGACTTCACAAGAGCAAATAAAGAGGGTTCACCACAAGGAGCAAACCATTCATAAGCCTCAAGAAAGGCCAGATTACACATCTAAACAAGCCAGCCCAGTTCTGCAACAGCATTCTTTGGACAGATTAAACTAAGATTAACCTGTACAAGAATTATGGGAAGAAAAAATTATGGCAAAGGCTTGGAATGGCTCATGAGCAAAAGCATAGCACGTTGTCTGTAAAACACGGTGGAGGCAGTGTGATGGCATGGGCATGCATGGCACCCAGTGACACTGGGTCACCAGTGTTTATTGACAGAAAACAGGAGCAGACAGATGAATTCTGACGTGTATAGGGATATATTGTCTGCACGGATTCCGCCAAATGCATTGAAGTTCATTGGACGGCGCTTCACTTTACAGGCAAAGAAGTGGATTATTCTGCAATGGCTTTGTCCATCACCTGATCTCAAACCGATAGAGCAAGGATTTCATTTGCTGAAGACAAAACTTAAGGCAGAAAGACCCACGAACAAACAACAACTGAAGACAGCTACAGCAAAGGCCTGGCAAAGAATCACAAAGGAGGAAACTCAGCATTCGGTGATGTCCATGTGTTCCAGACTTTAAGCAGTCACTGCCTGTGAAGGATTCTCAAGAAAGTATTAAAAATGAACATTGTATTCATGATTGTGCTAATTTGTCCAACTACATTTGAGGCCCTGAAATAAGGGGACTATGTAATAGAATGGTGGCAATTCCACAAGATTTTCAAACAATATTTCTGTTCAAGCCCTTGAATTAAAGCACAAAGACTGCACTTCAATTGCATCTCGGTTGTTTAATTTCAAATCCATTGTGGTGGCGTACTGAGCCAAAATTATGAAAATTGTGTCAGTGTACAAAAATTTCCAGACCAAACTGTATTTTGCATTATTAGTGGATAATTGACAGTTATGGCTGTGACATTCTACATTAAGAAGTTAAAGAGTCTGAAACAGACATTTATAGAAATTAGCTAATTTACACATGAACTTCAATCCCACCTCACTGAATAAACCAAATAAATGTGCCGCTATCTGATAATTCTACCTGCTAGATCACCTAACCCTGTTTGCTATATTTGGTGTGAAATACATTTTCTGTTTTATATATGTTTTCTATTAATGAGTATTTATTCCTATGTATATTCATTATACAGTGATCAGCCATATCATTATGGCCACTGACAAGTGAAGTGAATAAAACTGATAACCTTGTAATCAAGGCACCTGTCAGCAGGTGGGATGTATAAGGCAGCAAGTGAATATCCTCTCCTCAAAGTTGATGGGTTAGAAGCAGGAAAAATGGACAAGCAGAAGGATCTGAGGGACTTTGACAAAGGGCGAATTGTGATGGCTAGACGACTGGGTGAGAGCATCTCCAAAACTGCAGCCCTTGTGGGGTGCTCCTGGTCTGCAGTGGTCAGTACCTATCAAAAGTGGTGAACCGGCAACAAGATAATGGGCGGCCAAGGCTCACTGATGCGTGTGGGGAGCGAAGGCTGGCCCCTGTGGTCCAATCCAATAGATGAGCTACTGTAGCTCAAATTGCTGAAAGTGTTCATGCTGGTACTCATAAAGGTGTCAGAACACAGTGTATCCCAGTTTGTTGCGTATGGGGCTGCGTAGCTGCAGACCAGACAGGGTGCCCATGCTCTTCCAGTGGCCTGGACTCACGAATCAAAGTTTCCTTTTACAGCACGTGGCTGGCCGGTGTGTGTCTTGGCATACATGGAAAACTCATGGAAACATGATGCATTAAGGGAAGGAGGCAAGACGGCCAAGGCAGTGTGATGTTTTGGGCCGTGTTCTGCTGGGAAACATTGGGTCCTGCCATTCATATGGATGTTTCTTTGACACATACCACCTACCTGATCACTGTTACAGACCATGTGACCATGTGCGTCTTTCAGCAGGATAACACGCCCCGCCACAGAGCAAAAGAGGTTCAGGAATGGTTTGAGGAACACAACAATGAGTTCAAGATGTTGACTTGGCCTCCAAACTCCCCAGATCTCAATCCAATCGAGCATCTGTGGGATGTGTTAGACAAACAAGTCCGATCCACGGGGGCCCCACCTTGCAACTTACAGGACTTAAAAGGATCTGTTGCTTATGTCTTGGTGCCAGATACCACAGCACACCTTCAGAGGTCTAGTGAAGTCCGTGCCTTGAAGGTTGAGGGCGTTTTGTCAGCAAAAGAGGGATCTACACGATATTAGGCAGGTAATGTTATGGCTGATCGGTATGTACTGTCACCATTTACTGAATGTAGAGTCACTGACTGAAATGCCTAATCTGGCTAGGATTAATGCAGTTTCCTAGATACTCCGGTAAAATAATGTCTGTACTAATCTATAAAATGCGACACCTAAAGCAATCACAGGACAGGAACAACTGTCTGACGTCATGCTTGATACACAACTCATTACTCACTTATTGACCATTACTCTTGTGGGTGTGTGTGTGTGTTTGTGCTGTTGGGGTTCATTAGTGTCACAGCAGTCATGTGACGTGAGGTCAGGCTTCTAGGAGCACAACAACATGGACCCCTCCTCCTCCTCCTCCTCCACAGTCTGACGGTTAGAAACGCCTCACACTAGCCGCCCTAAAAGCAGACAGTGTGCTATGTAGGTAGGAGGGGTAGGAGCAAGGAGCCAAGAGGTAATGTAACTGAATCAAATGTTTGCCTACACAGAGGGTTTTAGACATGCCTTTCTCAATGAGGAGCTTACACGGAGAAGATCGTCTTGACACTAAATACTTTGAAGGAGAAAAAAAACACGTATAACCGTCTCCCGCTTTTCCCCTCAGCTGCAAAACACAGCCCCCCCAAACTCCTAGTGGCTACAGCCCTACCCTACATAGAGAGACACGCAGACAGACTCCTGATCCCGAGTGGTAGAGTCCACTCCGCAGCACAGTGCCAGCCACAGATCCACCCTCTGCCTTAACCAATGTGTTGTCTGGCTGTGGGAGCTAGCCATTCAAAGGCCTCTCCCCACCCAGAAGAGGAGCTGCTTAGCGTTAACCCTTGGCATGCTGGAGACGCCGCTGCTAGCGCCGCTACTGCTCCCAGACACTCAGCCCTGTGCACAGAGTGGCTACAGCAAGCGTGAAAAGACCTGAGCAGATGCTGCACGTCCAGACACGCAACCCGCGTGCTCACGCATGCACGTACAGCACACACCCAAACAGCACACTCCAGCCCAGTCAGTGGGACAGTCAGGAATCCTCCAGAGGAGAGACTGTGTCCGTGTCCAAATGGCACCCTATTCCCTATAGGGCGGTGGACAGGAATAGGGCATTGTCTAATGAATAGAGTGCCTTTTGGGATGCAAGCACAGCATAAATATATTAATAAGAAGAGTCATAGAGAAAGCTAGCTGGCACACTGACACAGAAGCCTGGCATTGACGTGATGGGCGTGACTTTAGCCCGTGTTTCCTACTGAACGTGGCCTCTCCCTGTCTGTCTATAGGAAATGTAGCACCAAGACTCCAGAAGTTCAGCACGACCCCCATCAGATCATGTGGGCAGCAAATAGACAGAGTGTTTTGTTCTATTCAGCCAAGCCTAACTAATATGTAAGCCTGCACACTGTACGACTCATTGTTATGATAAAGAGTCCCCCCCCCCCGCCTGCCGATCAGTTCAGGTATACCATTAGCACATCCATACGGTTTGAGCACCTGCATAATGGATGAGCCGTCTCCCACTGTGGCGCTGACATTGAATACACCACCCTCGCACTGACCAGAAACACATAGAAACTACGGGCACAAACAGAATGGCTGCCTGTCTGTCCATTATGCCATAACTGGCTTGAATGGCTTTTTCTATTGATTCCACGTCTACGCTACAGACTGACTTGGCATCAGCCGCTGGCTGGTCGCTTGGAGCACGGTCCTGGCATGGCGCTGCTAGTCATTCAATACCAGACTGTATATTTGATCCACCGCCACCATGAAGACTAGCAGCGCCATGCCAGGACCGTGCTCCAAGCGACCAGCCAGCGGCTGATGCCAAG
>JACXGJ010006709.1:0-33297 GCA_016801105.1 Esox niger
CGACCCAGTCGTGGAGCAGAGGAGAGCAAGTTTAGACACCTTCGGCAGGTACGACGGCGGAGGAGTGTGCATCAACTGCCAGGTATGAAGCCCATTTCAAGTCCCAACGGATTCCACTGTGTGTCTGTCTGTGTGTCTGTGTGTCTGTCTGTGTGTCTGTCTGTCTGTCGTCTGTGTGTCTGTCTGTCTGTCTGTCGTCTGTGTGTCTGTCTGTCTGTCTGTCGTCTGTGTGTCTGTCTGTCGTCTGTGTGTCTGTCTGTCGTCTGTGTGTCTGTGTGTGGTGTCTGTCGTCTGGTGTCTGTCGTCTGGTGTCTGTCGTCTGGTGTCTGTCGTCTGGTGTCTGTGTGTGGTGTCTGTGTGTGGTGTCTGTGTGTGGTGTCTGTGTGTGGTGTCTGTGTGTGGTGTCTGTGTGTGGTGTCTGTGTGTGGTGTCTGTGTGTGGTGTCTGTGTGTGGTGTCTGTGACTGCGTGTGTGTGTCTGTGACTGCGTGTGTGTGTCTGTGACTGCGTGTGTGTGTCTGTGACTGCGTGTGTGTGTCTGTGACTGCGTGTGTGTGTCTGTGACTGCGTGTGTGTGTCTGTGACTGCGTGTGTGTGTCTGTGACTGCGTGTGTGTGACTGCGTGTGTGTGACTGCGTGTGTGTGACTGCGTGTCTGTGACTGCGTGTCTGTGACTGCGTGTCTGTGACTGCGTGTCTGTGACTGCGTGTCTGTGACTGCGTGTCTGTGTGTCTCACCAGGTTGCGGGTACCATCAGGGGCAGCCAGGTGACACTGGATGTAGGAGTTGAACACCTGAATTGCGGGCTGGACGAAGCAGCCACGAGGGAAATGCTCATCATCCTGAACCAGGGTCAGCCATGACTCTAACAGCTTGTCATACGCCTCCATGTACACCATGTCATCCTTATCCAACTGGAGAGGGGGGGGGAGAAAGGAGGAGGAGAGGACAAGGAGAGACTGAATGTGCCTTTTTCTTAAAAAGACAGACAGACTTTTCCAGCAGTAATGTTGAGGAGTAATGCTGACCACTTCCTCCAGGGCGGCGCTTCGTCCGAACGAGCAGGTGAGGAGGGTAAGACAGTTGATGAAGGAGGTGAAGAGTTCACCGGGCAGGGCGGTCAGGATTGCACGGGGAAACGTACTGATCAGGTTGGAGATGATGTTAGAGATACCTACTGCCTCAGAGTCCTCAATCTCTATTCTGAGGGAGATACAACCAAAACACAACCGTTTATGAATGCTGTCAGTTATCTTTCAAATCAATATGGAAAATGTGCCTTTCAATGCAGCTCATTAGATTAGTTCTACCATGTATGGCACCAAACCAAACGCTGTCCTTTCTGCCAGGAGCACAGAGGAGTACCTGTTGCCCTGGACAGAACCAATTTTCCACATCCTCAGTTATCGATCTGGAGGCCTGCTGGAGCTAACTTACTGCCTAGAACCGGACTGCACGCTAACCCCTATCAGATGGAGTTAAGACTGCAAGCAGAGCTGCAGGCAGGATGGCCAATCACTGCAGATTGGCCATCCTGCCTGCATGGCTTTCAGATGACGCAACTGGAAAAAAAAGCTCCAGGAATAGGTGATTAAGAGGAGAGGGGAGGGGCCCTAACTCACTCCGCCCACTGAGTCACAAGTTCCAAGCAGCGCATGTGTTTTATTTATACATTCGTCTTCTGGATACAGATAAGTACTACTTCTACTGAGAGGTCACGAGTCGATTACATACAAATCACAATACTGATTACTCACACAACCAGCCTCCAGTCCAAATAACCACTTACAATCACACCGAAGCACACAACCAGGCCACCCTGATAATCCTGCAGTGAACACATACCGACGTGCGTCACCCGAAGGCCGTTTCACACCAACACAGATCTAGTGCGCACAGAGGGGCCGTCGAGACTCACCCGTTGATCATGCTGAGCAGCCCCTCCACCAAGTGGGCCAGGTACGACACCTGGGCACTCTCGTCTGGGAAGATGGGGCCGTGCATGGAGGCCAGCTGGGCCAGGCACTGAAGGGAATCCTGGGCCATGTCCGAGTCCTCGCGGATCTTCCTGTGGACCTGACGGTGATGACAATGATGGTAGTGAGACAATGGAAAATGAAATAAACTCTGACCACAAAGTCAGATTAGACATTTATCACAATTTTACTACGTTACACCTGAAAAAAAAGAACACGCAGAGATAGAGCACAGAGAGACATATCCAGACATTCTGACAACAAAACATAAAAGAAAAAGAGATGACATGCAAAATCATCCCCCTCCACTCCCAATCCAATGTCCCCCGCCTTTTTCATACACACAAAACCAACAAGCCAAACCAGGACCAGTCACACAGACACCTGACAAGGGACCAACTGACAGCCACATCGCCCCTTGTCCACCCAGTTCCCTCTAACCCCCGTTTCTCCACTGCTTGGGACATTCATGAGATTGGCGGAGCAAAACGTAAGATACGGAAAGAAAATCCTCTGACATCGTTTCACAGGGAGTCCAACCACCCGGGAGTCCTGACAGAGGACTGTAATGGAGAACAGCCAGGTACGCACATATGACCAAGTCAAATACAAGTGACAGACTCACCGTCCTCGGAAACAACCCAAACGGGAGGATCAATCCGGAAAGTGTCGGTCACAGAACAGTGTAGACCTGGACGTCACCAAAGACAATCCCAAATGGATGACCAAGCCGGTATTTATTCTACCAGACGCAGTCTCAACCAAAGCCGGAGAGAATCTTCTAAGACGCACATTAGCAATCGACTTGTCATTCATTCTCTGTCGGAGTGGAAGCACGATGAATCGTCTGTGTCGACACCCGGGCGGCGAGGCATCGCTGACAGGCTACTGATGCCAGCCTCCGAATGCTGGGTTAGATCTCTGTCGATTTTCTGTCTGCTTTCTCTCGGTTTCTTTTAGTGTCCTTGTCCCTGAAAGTGCCCACTGCATCTGTCTGCATGACACCCAACAGAACTCTACCTCCACACTCCTTTCAGTTCTCCCCGTCCACCTCCACAAGATCCACCTCCTTGTCTCCCTTCAGTTCTCCCTCTCCTCCAGCTGTAGTGGCTGTCCGTCGGCCAAACGGCTCTAAAGATAATGTAGCGTAGCAGAGAGATCTCGTTGCTGCTGGGCAGTGCCGCTGCTGCCCTCTCCAGAGTGTGAAGTATATCCCCAGGGGACGGGAGTGAAGGCGAGGGAAGGAGAGAGGGAGGGAGGGAGAGAGAGAGAGCGCAAGGCCAAAGATTGCACGCCCCGCACACGCTTTGAAAACAGCTGCACCAGCGAACATCCGCGCGACGCTAGCTATGCCAATCGCCTCGAGTCCGACTATAGTTAGAGAGAGGCAGGAGGGCAGAGGGGAGTAAATCAAAACAAGACCGGGCACTCCTCTGCAGAGAGAGAATGAGTCTCCTATTTATAGCAGGAGACAAAGCCTGGTGTCTGTTTCCTCAGGGGGATTGCAGGCTCGCCTTTCTGTTATTTATTTTTTTCAATTCAACTGAGCGCTTCCGTCAGATTGGCTCTCCCTCCCTTCTCTCACTCCTTCGTTCATTCAGATCCAGTTACTGCGGCCCTGGAGGAGTCAGCCGTCCTCACGACATCACAGGCCCGGCGCCCCCAGATGCAGCGCTGATTGTGTTTTCAGAGCAAACAAAGCTGTAATGTGTGTGGATGTGTGTGTGTGTGTGTGTGTGCACCAAACAATGAGACGTTCTTCCTTAAAGCAGACGCATCCCTGCCAGTACACACAAAGAATCCCAAATCAAAACCTTTCCTCACCAGTCAAAAAACAATACATGTCAAAACCAAAGACAAAAACAGTCGTAGGCTTAAAATACAGCCGGTAGAGAGAATGTTAGCTGTTGCAAGTGTGAAATGAACAGTGCAGATTACAGAGGGCGAGTGGTATCGTCTGTGCATCCTTTATAGTGTCTGTTCCAAGTTCAAGCCGAACGGTATAATTCAATGGCTGATCCAGCCTAATGCATGTCACCCGCTCTGGGTCAACAGGAGGGATATGTCAATGGCCACCTGGGTCATCAGGAGCGATGGATGGCTGGAACATGGAACGCCTGATCATTTTCTGCTCTCAAGCCACGTCCCAAGCTGCCCTCCTCAGCCTTGACCACGGTCTCAGTGTGGTGCTGAGAATGTTGCCAACTCACTGTAACTAACCGCTGTCGCGTCTTTCAGACCTGTTAAGGCTTGGACACATCGGCAGCACTGGCTAACACTGGCCTGACAAACGGATTTACAACCTCTGATCAGGGGGCCAGCAGTCAATATTTGCTTTATTTTCAGATCAGCACAAATTATAAACTGTCAGCCAAACCAGAAAACGGCAGCAGCATATTCGTCCTAAGCTTTGTTTGGCATGTCCCTCAGTGTAGCCAGCTAATGTTAGACAACTTGCGATGCCAATTTTGCTATTGTTGTGAAGAGCTCTAGTTGTAGCCCAAGTGAGCAGACTGCCACGGCTAGCTTACAAGTGCACAAGATGACAGAAACACAGTTCAAATCCTCCATCATTTATGATGTCCATTCGAAAACCTTTTCAAATGGGCCAATGGGAACATTCTGTATGTAATTGGGTAGATAATCCTGTAAGACCTGCGGTCCCAACCTCATGTCTGGGTCATGCCTAGTTCAGGACAGAAAACGGATTTGAAGAACTACAGCCGGTTCATGACATCTCAGCTGACCGGCTTTTGTGGAACGGTATCTTCCTCTCATCAGAAAATGCCCCTAACTACATCCCCTCTCTGGGGAAGTTAAAGATGCTTCAGAAATGGCTTCCTACAAACTCTGACATCAGACTGCCTATCCTTTTAATGAGTAAATATAATTTGAGTGTAAGGAAGTGTAACCTTGATTGCAGCTCAAATAACTTTTTCCCCTTGTTCTGTAAGAAGACACGCTCCGGTGAAGGCAATGTAATCTCGTCCACAGAGAGAGAGCCGGTAGGCGAGTCTGTCCGTTTTAGCATGTGATATGGGGATATACCAACTGTCAGATCTTAAAAGGTAAACATCTTAGTACCCCTGGATAATACAGAACAAGGGAGTCTGACTAGGGAGCCTTTTGGCACAGATTGTTTTCATAGATTTCGTCAAGAGAAAAATAAAGAATTTACCAAAAGGGCCACTATAAAGTGATAAATCGGGCTAGATGTGGCTTGCGGACCGCTTGTTGAATAACCACGCCTGCCATAATCCCACACTGTCAGCCCACAGCAAAATGTATAGCTGGCTATAGACACAGCACTAACTCCCTGCAGATGACACAGGCAGCTGCTTCATGGAAACAAATCCATTGTGATTTAATTATAAAGTCAATGTGCACTTAGCCCACATTGCATATTAAGTGTCGTGACTGGCTCACAGAGCAGGCTGCAAGGGTGTGGATGTCTGGCAGAAGTTGACTATTTTTTTTCTACTTGTTGGCTGTCCTTTCAGCTTCCCGCTTCATGGAGGGCGGCAAAAGATTCTACACGTGAAACCATCAGAGACCGTAGCATAGGCGGCGTGGACGGGGAGTGGGAACACAACCACCACACGGCCAGCCAACAAGCTAACGGTAGACTAACCCAAACAGACCTGGAGGGAGACATTTTTCACCACCGTCTGCCTTTCTCCAACCCTCTTGACCACTTTTCTCCAGAGTGGAGCCATTAAAAGGTAGACTGGAACATCAGAGGGGCCCTTGAGAGGGTGTTTGAGGCAGGGGGGTGCTGTTAACCGGGGCCCCCTAATCCCAGGGTTAGGGTGTCATCCTGCCAATGCTCAGTTTGAACTTTGAACCTGGCGGCGCGTGTCCCTGGGCCGTCCCCCCTCACAGCTGAGGTGCTGAGCAGCAGCTGGCCATCAGCTACACATACACACTCACAAAACATAGTCGTACACACACGGAGCCAGACAGCACTGCAGCAGTCTTACAATAACAAACACCCCACCCACCACAAATACCACCGAGCTAAAAGACAGCAGAACTAAGACGGGCTGCTGGTTAGACACAATACAATAGAGATCTTTGGTCCAAAACCACTTTTTTTTTTTACACACATACAGTCATGTGATAAAGCACGCCCCCTGGACAGTTTGGACACGTAATCCTCACTTCAACACTACTGACAGATTTAGTTAATCTAATTATTCAAATAACATGCATGTTATCAAATTACACTGTTGCAATCATTTATTCATTAAAAATAAACTGTATTTAAATTTCATAGTGCAGAAAATGTGCAACCCTAACATGAATAGCTGTTTTTGCTAAATAACTTCATATAGCCATCTTTTAACTGTCTATTGGTCTCTTACATTGACTAGGGGAAATGTCTGCCCACTCCTGTTTACAATGCTGCTTTAACGGTGTCACATTCAAAGGCTTTCTTCATTCAAGTCCCCCACTGCATTTCAATAGGATCGAGAGCTGGGTTTTAACTCGGCTGTTCCATAGCCATTGTCACCCTGTGTTTTGGATCATTGTCCTGTTGCAAGAGCCATGTTCCGTTCAACTTTTTGACAGACGGCCTCACATTTTCAAGAATTCTCTACTATGAAAAGAGTTCACGATTGACTCAGTAACGGTAAGTTGGCGAGGCCCTGAGCAGGTCAAATCCTAGTGCAATTACCTCCACGCTTTACGATTGGTATGCGGCCATTCTGTATAAAGTGTTTCATTTTCTAGAAACAACTCCACCTTTGACTCATCTGTCGAGAGCACATTGTTTCAGTAGTTTCGGTCTTTACACCGGCGTTGTCTGGCAAATGTCAGTCATGTCTTGATATGGTTTATTGAGTCACTGTCCTTCCCAATTTTCCATGTAGGCCAGGTTTGAGCAGTCGCGTTCTGACTGCTGACTCATGAACTTTCAAACTGATTGTGGAAAGAGGGTCCGTAGGTCCCCCTTAACGTTTACCTGGGGATCTTAAGAGTTCTCCATGAGCATGTTTCAGTCAGCTCTTGACCTGAATTTGGCGGTTACAGGAGCCCCACGGGGATAAGACAAAACCAGACCATGTTTCAAATCTTTATGGGTCACTGGACCCTCCTAAGTAACTAATCACATGTCATTTGCACTTGTTTTAGTGAACCTGATTCTGATTTGAATCATTTCATTGGATAAATGTTTCAATGTTCATTTTGCTGTTGTGATTTATCAAACCGTGTTACATTTATTAATTAATGTAGTCCTTGTCAACAAGCCATCTGTCCGAATCTGTACAGAAGAATTTTCCCAGTAGCGTACTTTTTCACATATGTGTGCAAAACTAGAAAGACAACCTAGACAAAGAAGTCCACAATACAACAGAATTATTCAAAACGAATTTCAAACAACTCGAACACTCTACAGGCCTTTCAAACACACTAATCTAACAACATGATGTTGTTTTTAAGAAATCGAGCATCACCAAATAAAGAAGCCTACAATCATGTACTATGGTCAGATCGGGTGGAATACCATATGTAAGGTGTACACCACAGTAAGTTCAAAATACTGACAGTATGACTTTCAATTGTCCCAAAATGTTTTAGTTTTGTTAGTTCACACAAACGACAAAAATAAACCATTTCACAAAGTTAGAATCCACTGTTGGGCAGCATCGGAGAGTTCAGCAACCTACACTTTAAATTTATCACAAATGTTTACCCGCTAAATTTCTTGTAATTTAGCTAAATAAAAGTGTTTATTTTCTAGTTCAGGGCTCTGGTACAGAAACAGTACAAAGACAATATAGTATATTACTGCATGATACAAGAACAGCAGAAAGATATGGACATCTGGATACATTTACATTTGAGTCATTTAGCAGATGCTTTTACAGAGTGACTTAACAGTCGTGTTTTCCTATATTTTCATAGTTTTTCATCCTGGCCCCTCCTGTGGAAAATCAAACCCAGAATCCTGGCATTGCATGTGCCATGCTTTACCAAATCAAAGACGGGATACCAGACAACCCTACCTGGAGCTGAATGGAGCAGAATCTGGCAAGAGACTTGAACTAGTAGAATCGAGTGGATCAGTATTAAACCAAAGCCCAGACAGCCTGTATGCTGAGGGTGAGGTGACCAATTTGTTCCACACCTACTCTCTTCCACACCACTAAGCCAGAATAGGCCGACTCCATTACTAAAAACAGCACTTTATAAACACACATTTCACAGCCCTAAAAAAATAAAAATAATACTCAACTGCAATAATTTGTAATACATGTTTCACTAAAAATGTAATTACAAACGGCTCACTTTAAACCCTCCCTCTCCTAATCTCTGGTAAAAAAGCGCAACAGAAGTCAGCTAGCTACAAATAGAAAATGGCAAAAAGAAAGAATACACTCACAGTGAAGAAGAGGTCCATTACACGGGTGTCGAGCAGGGCTTCTCTCCAGGTCTCCGTCGGCTTCAGCATCACGTTCTGTGTGGACTCAAACATGGCAATATAGTGGCGACCCAGTAACCCCAAGGTTAAGGCCAACAACATAAGGAGCACCGCCTCTCACACACGCAAAAGCTGGTCACTCCACCCCTGTCAGTGGAATCTGGTCACTGTCTCCCTCCCTCACGTTATTCTTTTTGCCACTCTTTGACTTCTCTCAGAGCCTCAGAGGATTTATTGCAGTGGAAACTCAGTCAGTCAGTCAGATCAGCCACTGTCCTCCTTTACTGTTACCCTCTCACACTCAAGTCTATCTCGTACTCCTTTGCTCTGTCTTTTTCTCTCCTGCCTGTTCTGAGGCCCAGTGAGGAAACTCCCACAACCCAGATCAAAGCCACTCACCGACAGGCCAAGCATTCCACTTGGCCAGGGGCACGCACACATGGACATACGCACGCACGGACGCACGCACGCACGCACTCACGGACGCACTGAAGACAGGTGCCAACTTTGTATTTGAGTTTGTCTCTCCCCACTCCTTCGAGCAGCCTTGGCCTTTTATAAATAGACCTGGTCCACCAGAACTCAGACTGAACCTGAAGAAAGAGGTAAAGGGAGAGTGAGCGACAGAGATAGAGAGTGCAGAGAAAAGAGAGAAGTAGATGTAAAATGAAAAAGGTGAAGAGAGAGCAGTAAAGAGAGCGGTAGACCGAGAGAAAGGTTGACAAAGAGAGAGTGAGGTAAAGAGGTCAAGTGAGAGAAGTGAAAAGAGAAGTAGTGAGAGTGGTGGATAGAGGTGAAGAGAGGCAGAGATAGAGCCCCATTCAGATGTACAGACTGAGCCTAGCGAATAGATCATCTTATCAGTGACCAAAAGGTTGCTATATTGAATCCTTCAGCTTTAAAAAACCTTCAGTAAAAACAGGCTGATCTGTCCTGGAGAGTAAGGCAGTTAACCAAATGCTCGCTGTGGAAAAACGCATCAGAGAAGCACCTCTAAATCAAGACGGCCACGCGAGACCTTATGATGAGGTTCGTGGGGTCAGCAGTGTTTGGTTATTTCGAGACATAACGGAAATCAAAGGTGAAACGTTTGAGGTTGTGGGCACAAACCAAACGCTGCGCTCCACAGTACGTGGCATGCTTTACTCATGCAATAAAAAATAAACGGTCTCATCTTGGGAAGCTATACGGTTTATTCCAGACATTTGGATCATACTTCAAAATATGGATATTATTATACATAACTAAAGCCCTCGTGAGTGTGTGTGTGTGCGCGGTGTGTGTGCGCGGCATAGGAGCATGAGTGCATGTAGAGTGATGGATGTTCCCGGAGTGACTCAGACACATGACTGTGGTTGTCTCGTTTCCACACATCACCTGTCTCCATCATCACACTGTGAATCCTTCCAACGGCCTGCAGGCCAACCCGTGGCAACTCCGTCCCTTCCACCGCTGACACACAGGGGGGGAGAGGCTGAGACAGATCCCTGCTGCGGACCTCTGGCCAGCGCGCACTAAAACCAATCTGGATGCCAGGTCGAACGGGGGATTTCACACCAACACTCATTTAGTGGCGTTTGTTTGTTTCCAACCTGCTGTCCATCGACGGCCTCTCGGTTTTCAGCCGTCTGTCAACCGTGTTGCGGCTTCACTGCAGTCAGTTGATCTAAGGTGAGGCGACCACGCAGATGACACGGTTATACCGTTCACTGGCATTACGGCGGCAAACATTTTTAAATTGATATGTAGAACAGAAATAATTAGGAGGAATTATTGTTCAGTAAATGAACAAAGCCATGTGCGTGTGTGTATTGTTCGCATTATGCGTATTGTGTGTGAAGAACATCGCCCCGAGGGCGCAGGTCTGAATAAAAACAATGGCAGGATTGTTTATCTTCGTTCCCTTACAATCAAAGCTTGTAATTATGCCTGTAACTCCTTTTTGAATAGAAAAGTACCCCTTCAGTGAAAAGTTTCAGCAAACAAAAAAGCTTTGTTTCATCTGACAATGAAAACAACTCCAAACGATTCACTCATATTTTACCAGCCCAACATTACCTGAAGTACATGAAAGGCTGTATCAAAAACAGATCCCAGTATTCTTCTGTCCAGATGTCTTCAGACACAGCCTTTTGGCAGTGGACGTGTTAAGAGCACCAAGTTATGTTAAGGAGTTGGGGGGGTTTAAGTGGTACATCCTCCACTAAGTCTTGCTTGTAGCCTTGCCATGTGAAATAACACAGGCGGAATGCCCCCCCATCCCGGCCCCATCCAGCTCCCTGCACCCTCCCCCCTCTCCTTGCCTGAGTGAGGACAGCTACACCCATGAAAGCCTAACTACCTGTTTACTGGGTGGGTGTGTTTGTGTCAAGGCCCCGAATGGGTCGATTTAGGGGCGGGACACTGGACGTTCTCCATCATCCACGGCAGCCATTCAGAGCACCTGAGCAGCCTTGAGGCTTGGTGGGGCCGGGTCCGTAAGAGATGACACACGCCGGGGCGCAGCGAGCGAGCGAGCGCCGACAGATGATACACATGCCGGCGGTTAGTTTGTGAATGACGGAGACGCGGTGGTGTCTTAAAGTCTTTGAGGAGGAGAGCGGGGGGAGGGGGCTAACAGGCCACGGCTGTCAGGCATGCAATTGAGAAGCGGCCCCTTGACACACCCATGCTCGCTTTCACGCACACACACGCACGCACGCACATCCAATACAAGCAGAAAGAAGGCCACCGCCTCTACCTTCCCAGAGGTCTTCATAAATCTGTTCTCAGATCCAACAACTGCCACATACAGACTAATTGCCACTTGGAAACACACACGGACAGACATGAACGTATGGCCACGCGCACAGGAGCATGACTGGCATTCCGGACAGACACTCAACAAGCTGTGCGGTTTAAAGAGGTTGGCGGCCCTCGACCCTCTCGCCCTGTGCCCCCCTTAAAGAGGCCTGATATATGGTATGGGCACAGACAGAGCCTCTTTGAAAGTGATACATAATCCTGGATGGCAGCGACGCCACCTCAGATCCCTTTAAACACAGAAAGGCGGGACAGAGAGGCTGCCAGTCTGAGGAGGATTAACGCTCCAATGACTTCAGCCGGCGACGACACACCACACACGCACAAAGAATACAGAAACACTTGCGAACAAATTACAGTGACACAACTGAAACACACTGGTATGATCATAAGCCACACCCCAAAAATGCACCCAAGACCGACAATGTTCCTCTGACACACCTAACAAACAAGACTAGAGTTTCACTCCAAATGAGTAGTTCCCCTTCACGACCTAAACAGGAGTTAACTACCACCCACCAGAAAACTCTAATCCACCACAGGAAAGGATATGATTGGGTGGCAGAAAGTTCCAGCTGAGGACCTGATTGGCCAGGGCCAAGTATCTCTGGAATACAGAGGACATCTGAGCGTTGAGGTTCTCCCTGCGACTGAACTCCTGTAACACCTCCATGGTCAACATAAAGATCTGACACAGGTCGCCCTCCTGAAAACAAACAACGGGGACGAAAAAGTTCCATTAAAGGTGCCAACACAAGCCCGCCGACACCCCCCCAACAAAGTCAGATCACTCCGCTGGTTGGGGAACAAGAGGAAAGGGGGGCAGAAACTGACCTGAAAAATCCGTTTGCAGCTGCCGTGGAATTCCATGTTCAGGCCAATGTTGCTGGTCTTACTGGAGCTGGAGAACTCACTGATCAGGGCCGTCAAGATGGAGCAGGCCAGTGTCTGCTGCGGGGGGTGGGGGGGTCAAACTGTGTTATGACATGACAGTCGGGATTCTACCGAGGAATGGGATCTTAACATCTTGAGACCGAGACCTTAACATTTCTCCCAAAGACACAGACCGCCATCTAGTGGAGATAGCAGAGTTCTATATACATTCAACCCATAAAAGCAAGTGATGTATAAAAAAAAGTGTTTCCCCCCAAATCCTGCACAGTGCCTTTTCAAAACAACTTGAAACAGCAGTTATATTCATAATTTGAAATATGATTCCAAATTGGTTTTCAGGGTGCAAGGGACCCTCCAGCTCACATACCATGCAAGTTTAGCTTGGCACACGGTTTTGTTTTCATCTCCAAAGTAAATTTTTGTCTAATTGAGTCATACAAGTCCCCCCACTGGCGTAGACACAGCCACTGCCATTTGGCTCATTTCATTTTTTGCCGGGGGCCCTCACAGATTCAACTAAATAATCATTACATTTCTCATTATCGACATTGTTGATTAGTTGTTGGAGCCCTGGACAGTTCAGTTCAGGTGGGTGAGACCACTGGCCTGCTCCAAGCATCTTAAGTTAAATGGTTCGAACCATGGCGTGAGCGGAGCCATTGTCCGGGGGACCAAACCCCCAGCTCCGCAAAATCCCACGCATGAATGAGGCCTGAGTGTCTTACCACGGTGGGGTTTCCACTGCTGATGAGCTGGCTGACTTCATGGAAGATGCCTTTACAGTTGATGGACTTGTCCAAAGAGCCTCTCTTCACAATCACCGCTACTGCCAGCAGGATCTGCTCTCGAACGTACTTCTGTAGACTGGGGGAGGATCAGTTAAACCTGCATCAGAGGCCTGCATGTAGTTGATACTAGCTGAGAATCGAATGTTGGCTGCCTATACACGCGCACACGCCCACGCACACGCGCCTACTTGGGTCTCTGTAAGACGTAGGTGAGGAGGAATGTTCGGAGCGACTCGATGCTGGCCTTCTCCAACAGGATCCACTCCCGTACCACTGCCTCCATGATGGCCGTGGCTGCCTGGAACAGCACATAGTCCACCTTGCTGGTTTCTGTGGGTGGAAATCACAAAATGACGCAGACACACAGAAAATGGCCCGTCTTTTCAGACCTACTGCCTTCAGAGTGATCAGACTGCTTCACTTTCCCCACATTCTGTGGCGCTACAGACTGAAGGACAACTATCTCTGCATCATTCAGTCAATCAGGATGTTAGAGTAGCTAGACCGAAGTCTCTTGCAAGTAAATGACAAGCCTTTTGAAAGACCCTGACACCATGAGGAGGAAATTGATGATCTGAATCAGTCAATTAGGCCTGAAGGCCAAGTGTCCAACAGACAGATTACAACGACAAAACGGAACAAGGATAGAGGAACACTTAACAGGATAGTTGGTCTATGTCCCAAAAGTACTGCCTCAAATTACCAGACTTTAAATCAGTACTACTGCAACCTAGTCTCAACTAAAACTGTACATTGTGAGTTTTACAAAGCTGGAATTAAGGGCATGGCAGCCATTTAGAAACCGCTCATATGCAAGGGCAACTTACAAAGACACAACTTGGTGTAAGAGGTACAAAACCTGGATCCCAGACCACCGGAAAAAGGGTTCCTACATCTGGATGAATTTACGTTTGGAGAAAGCCAAACAGATGCCTTCCGCCCACAATGTCTGCGGAAACTGTTAAACAGGATGGGGGATCCGTAACGGTGTGGGCAGCCATGTCGTGGGAAGTCAATGGGTTTGAAGCTAGTACCACAATGAATGTGGCCATTTTACAGGACCAGGTGAACCCCAAGGTGTAAACACTGTTCCCTCACGATGTTCCAATATCGCAGGATGACAATGCCTCAATATACAGTGCTAAACAAATTCAAGTGGTTAGACGTACACCAGAATGATGTCAGACGCCTTCCATGTCCTCCCTATTCACCAGATCTGAACATCAGAAGCTTTATGGGAACACTGAAGTGCAGAGGGCAAGAACGTTTCCACTTCCTCCATCCCTCAAAGACCGAGACGCTTTTCATCTTAGAGATTGGTGCAATACACTACTCCACACGGTTCAGGACTTGTAGAACAGCATTCCAAGACAGGGTTGGAGCTGTTCTGTATGCAAAGCATGGCCTTACTCATTATTAGGTCCTTGATATTACTATATTGTTAGCGAAAAAAAGTAATCATCCATCCCTTGTATGGTCTGATGCTAGAAAATATTGTGGAGATTATTGTACATTTATTTTAAAACTGGCTTAAATCAATTTCAATCACAATTTTTTATTAACCAAAATGAGAGAAAGTTGGTGATATTATTCATATCAACATTTCCACTTTAGTTCAGTCGACACTATGTCGTGTGAATATGCAATTCTTCAACAAAAAAGCTGAAATTGGCATGACTCCAAGATGCCGCAGTTTAAGGTGATTTAGACCTCGCTGCCAGTGCATTTGTCAATGTGAGCAGGAAATTGTGAGCAGCGATACATACAACATGGATTTCAACCACAGAATAGATTTACATGTTTCTGTTGCCGTTGTCATTTTGGCTAACAGTAGTCCAGATATTTTCACTGTGTCTGTTAAAAGTGAGTCTACTGTCATTCTGAATGGGCACTATGTCAATTCCTCTTCTCTAGTCAACATTAATTGGACGCAATTCTCTTAAGGCTCTACAGACAGCCCTGTCAGTCCAAACAATGTCTTCTGTGCTCAGTGAATGATGAGCCCCATGCGATTCTGATCCGGCACGATGTCAAACAACAAGCCTGCTCGTGAGGGATGATTCACCAGATGACTGAGTGTTCAAGTGCAGGCATGCCATTACTCAATGCCAAAGGTGTAGACACTGTGCCAAAACATTCCACGGTTACAAATGACAAACACTACAAACCAACTAGCATTACATCAAAATCTGGTCCAGGGTGTCTCTGAACCAAGTTGTTTTTCAAAATATTCCACTGTCACTTAAATCCTTATTTTAAAATGTTTCGTTGTGGCAAACAACAATTTAAAGACAGATTTATGGCACAGTGATGAAATGAATAAAATATGTGCATAAACATTCTCCACAAGAAGATTTCCACAGAGTCCAGTATAAAGAGAAAGTATGAAAATGTATTCATACATTACTGGAAGTTGCTCTTTGTGGCACAGGTCTGCTAAATGACTCAAAGGTCAAATGTAAATATAACATTAATTGTTTGGGCACTAAAAACCATCACCATGGATACATTGCAGTGGCCAGTGATGTGACAATGATTGCTGTAACTTCCAGTAATGTATTCATACATTACTGGAAGTTGCTCTTTGTGGCACAGGTCTGCTAAATGACTCAAAGGTCAAATGTAAATATAACATTAATTGTTTGGGCACTAAAAACCATCACCATGAGATACATTGCAGTGGCCATTGATGTGACAATGATTGCTGTAACAAAACCAAAAAAATTGCTTCAGGGATTATATACGAGCACCCAGAATGAAAAAAGGAAACCTTAAGAGTTAGTCCTCAGTGACATGGTTGAGAATCCACTCGCAGAGTTGGACAAACGCTCCTTTTCTGAAAATAAAACTGAAATACAAACAGATCTTCTGTAGAATATCAAAAACTACTTAAGGAGAAAAATACGAATTGATGTTTTGCAATGTTGGCATACATAAAAAGCCTTCATTTAAGTGGTATGCAAAAAAGAGATAGTTTCACTGTAACTAAAACCAAGGCCTAATAACAAGAAACACATTGGAACCTAAAAAATTATCCCATTGTGATCGATTGTTAAGATCAAGGTGACAGTTTAAGGTTGTGAATATTGTGATTACGATAGTTTGTTTAAATCTATTAACATTAGAGAACTTTAAAGAGCATTAGTAGTCTAGTTACACTACACACAGGAGTCAATAATGTGTAGTTGACCTTTGAAATTCTTGATACATTTTATATTATCATCTAATCGAACATATCTTCAGAAATGCTTTAGGAATACGTTTTGGTAGAAAATATTTTGAAAGTGAGCTACAGAAAGCAACTAGATACAAATATGTTTCTGTTAATATATCATATTGCTACTTTTAGAAACCTTAACACTTTTTGGAAAGTTTGACAATAATATTGCTCCAGACAAGGCCATTTCTAAGCCTGAATATGACATGGAAAATAATACATTGAATTTTTTTAAATGATATCTTAAATGTTTATATTCTCCTCTTATAACATACCTATGACAATCCCCCTGCCCAAAATAAAACATATGCATAACTTCTGTCAATCTGGTGAAAGCCTGATGATGCGTCAATAGTGGATAAAATACAAACGCTTAGTCTGTGAAATATATTTAGAAATTGAATGATGACTTCTAATGCATATCAATAGCTAGTTAGTAGGAACTCAAAAGCAGTAAGCAAAGCGACAGACATGGTGATTCAGAGACGTTAGTCAGCCGTTAATGTCAGTGATAGTTTTTCGGGTGCAGGACTAGTTATTGCTTAGTAGTACCACAATCTGTGACTTGACGCCAGCATACTTGACATGAATCTCCTTTGGCAAACATTTTTGTTTGCAATCTCTAACAAGTTCAAATGAGTTTTAACTCCTAAATTAATAATCCTAAGCGATTTCACAACTATTATACCTGAAAAGACTTTGGTGATAGTGTGTAGGTACGTTTCTAAGCTGCCAAGCCAGAGGTTTACATTAATCTAGCAAGCCATCCTGACCAGAGAGAGCATTGTATTGTGTGTTTTGTAGTAGCTTTTATAGAATTTAACAGCAGACCAATCATGTGTCTGGCAATCTTACTAACTCCAAAATGCTAAAACATTCAACAAAACATTCTTCTCACAACCCTTTGATTATTTAACTAGGTTAATTACAAGAATTGTGTGGGTTTTGGTTGAATTACCCCTTTAAATAATACAGCAAATAATTTGTTCACAATAAAACATTCCCTTCCAGGCAAATACTGTCCTGACGTTTAAGAATGCTTGTAGTGTTTTGAAGCATATGCAGTTAGACTCTTACCTAAGATGTGCTTGCAGACAGCGAAGGGTGATTTGGACTTTCTGAAGGAGAGAAATATGTGCTCAGCGTGTTGTCTCTGTTCTGTATTGACCATGGATGGCGGTGCCTGAACACACAGAAACACCATTAGTCAATTACACCACATATCAACTAGGAGGAGAAAGACACACTTTGAATGGTCCCCACAGAGGCACAGCTAAACACACCAGAGGTCAGCCAATGAGGGTGGCTACAACACAGCTCAGCAGGAAAATCACATTCCAGGTCTAATTGCAGTAAAAGCAACTCTGACTCACAGCAGCCAGGAGGGGAGAAAGAACCTTTTATCGGTCCTGACCACAGGCACGACAGGACCTTCATTCCCCGTCGTCCGTCCACCCATTCCTTCTATACCCACATACGCGCATGTGCTGCCAATTGTTAAGAATCTCAATTTCAACCCAGCTGCAAACTAAAGGGTATAGTCAAGTGGAGGGGTAAAACAGTTTCAGTGCCGTATGTGATTGACTTATGCCAAATAAATATTAACACAATTTAGTTTGGTAATAGAGGAGTAAAAGACATACATTAAAAAAAATCATTTTAGAAGCATTAATTAATTGATAACCCAGATAACTGCTGGACTGTATAAATGTATAAAAGATTATATTCTTTACTTTAGCCATCCAAAAATATGCAGCAGAAGCAACAACAACAATACCCTGAATTACCATCTTGGAAATGTAATCCAATCTATGAAGACCAATTCAGGAATTGAACTGTAAGCTTGAATTAATTGGAGCTGTTGAATGGTTTATTGGCAACCAGCACTGTCCAGCAACAAAGCAGCATGGCTGACATAGCCTGACTAAGCTACCCTAAGCTTCACGTTAGAAAGGTAGGCACCTGAATAAAATAAAAAAAGATCTAGATCGTTATAACATAATTACAAGGGTATTAAACAAACAAAAATGTAGAATATCATTGAACGCAAGAATGGAGAAGAAACAAATTGAACAAGGCAACGCTCACAGAGCATAGTTTTTGGTGTTTTCAAGTGTTTGGTCAAGAACTTTTAGCCAACTTCTACTACCAAAAACTTCCGATAAGTAGCTAACAATGGTTTCCAAAATACATATTTTCTTTAACTGAAGTTGGGCTTAAATATCAGTTAATTGAAACAACGTACTTCTCAACAGCGGCAGAACGTTGATGATCAATCGAGTCAGTCAATTGCTAGCTATTCCTAGGGAACATGGAGAATCAACAGCGTGTCTTTAACGCGTCGCGGGCAGCAATGCCAACAGGGATGCTCACCGAATGTCTAGGGTGAGAGAAATATAACTACTTATTTTATGAATCTAAACGAATGTATGAGTACTGTAAACATGTCTTCCACTAATGAAGTTCTTAGGAAACATCGTCTCAACAGCCACTAACACTTAGCCACAGACTAGTGGCTTTTGGAGATGATGGCTATGCTGGATTTTTGCGGGATGGAGACAGCAGTGCAGCACTGCGCCACGCATCGCTATCCTTTTTCAGATACATATCTGTGCCTGCTCAATGGTTCTCCGTCTCATAACTTACAATACAACCAAGAACGAGACAAATGCCAAAAATCACACAAAATGTTTGATTCTATTTCTCACCATTAAAACTTTGGCAGCGCTTTCCAGCTGTGAAATCACTTCTGGTGCACCGACCGCCGCCATCATGGTCTCTCGTTAATGACGCGCCATGCGCTGCATTGTGGGATTAAGCGGTACTCCGGGGCAATGAGTTCATGCACGAAGACCTTTGCCTGGTAGGTTTAGAACTGTGCGAGCCTCTTTGGAGATGTAAGTAACAAGATATACATAAAACATTGAACGTAAGGACCGGAGTTTTCACAATAACGCCTTCAAACCGAGTATAATATGATACATATGCACAATGCGTCTTTCTGGACAAGTATACTCGAAAGTTTAACTTTGTTTTGGAAATATTTTAAATGGTATACTATTGTGATGTGTGAAAGAAGTGTGGAAATGTAAGCTCGAACTAAATCGCACGAGAAGAGAGCATGGTAAATTACAAATATTGAAAGGCATTTATGTGACTTTCAATATTTCCTTACTTTTCACTAAGGACGGGGAAACGCCGTCCTTATTGAAAAGTTCACTGTAAAACAAGCGCTTTGTTAAGATTTTGTTTATGTGAATACTGGCTATCTTTAGGCAATCACAATTAGATTTAAATTAATTAGCCAAATAAATATCTATTATTTTATCAAATAAAAAGCTAATACTTTAAAGTTTTCAGGCTCATGATACAGGATAATCTATATAAATCAAACCATATCTAATATAAGTCATATTTTAAAGTAGGTGAATATATATGTATAATATATAGTATGTGATTACCTGAACCAAATCTAATTTAGGAAAACTAAAAAACACTGCTGTGGTCATCACTATCCTCTTGCAATAAGACCAGCTGGAAGGCAAAAACAGTAAAGTAGAACCTCAAAAGTAATTTGAATAAAAAAATAACTATTCAGGATGACAGAAGAATTGAAAAGAAAAGCTTTGAGTGAGGAAAAGAATGGTTCAATTCTGGTTGTACTGGCAGAGGGATATGGTTAGCGTCAGGTTGCTTCCGTCCTGAACATTACAAAGACAGCGGTTCATAAGAACAAGGTTAAGCAGCAGACATTGGGGACAAAAAGCTACAGATTGGCAGAGGGCAAAAGTGACTGTCCACGGACCGAGACGACAGTCAACTCATTAGAATGTCACTCAACAACCATCAAGTGACCTACAAAAAGAATGGAAACTGGGATGAAGTGCACAGTGAGGACGGTTCAAAACAGGCTCCTTGGGGCAGGGCGGACGTTGTGCAAAGCTGGATAGAAGTCCTTTATCAATGAGAACCAAAGAGCCAGGCGGAAGTTTAGAAAAGACCACAAGGATTGGACTGTAGAGTAATGGAGTAAGGTCATTTCCTCTGACAAGTCAAATGTTCTGCTTTGCCCAACACCTGGTCATCTAATGGGTAGACGGAGACCTGGAGAGGCCTACAAGCCAGTGTTTCACACCCACTGTGAAACTTAGTGGAGGATCAGTGATGATCTGGTGATGCTTCAGCAAGGCTGAAATCAAGCAGATTTGTCTATGAAGGACACACACAATCCCGTTGTGCTCAAATGTTTGCATACCCTTGGAGAATTGGTAATATGTACCATTTGTAAATAAAACATGAGTGAGCAGGCAAAACACATGTCTTTTATTTCTTATATGATTTACATTGAACTGTGGGTCAGAAAAGAATGGCTCAATCATAAAACAAAACATGGACACAAAAAATAAATGAACTGACCCCTGTTCAAAATTCTGCATACCCTTAGTTCTTAATACTGTGTGTTGCCACCTTTAGCATTAATGACAGCATGCAGTTTTATGTAATTGTTCTCTATGAGGCCCCGAATTCTTGCAGCTGGTATAGCTGCCCATTCGGCTTGGCAAAATGCCTCCTGGTCAATCAAAGTCTTTAGTTGTCTTGCATGAACCGCACATTTGAGATCTCCCCAGAGTGGCTCGATAATATTAAGGTCAGGAAGCTGTGATGGCCACTCCAGAACCTTCACCTTTTGCTGTAACCACTGGAGGGTCAACTTGGCCTTATACCTAGGGTCATTGTTGTGCTGGAAAGTCCAAGAGCTTTCCATGTGCAGTTACGTGGAGAAGATTGCAAGTTGTCTACTAGTATTTTCTGATCTTGCCATCAGGAGTTCACACACACCCCAAAACATCAGTGTGCCACCACCATACTTCACAGTGGGGATGGTATTCTGTTCACTACAGGCCTTGTTGACATAGCACTTATGGTTGTGACCATTAATCTCTATTTCAGTCTTGTCACTCTAAATTACAGTGTGCCAGAAGCTGAGGTGAGTCAAGGTGTTGTCGGGCATATTGTGTCTGGGTTTTTTGTGGCATTGGCACACTACAGGCTTGTTTCTGACAACTCGATCATGCAGCTCATTTTTGTTTGAGTATCTTTGAACTAACCACACTGTCTTTTAGCAGAGCAATCTGTATTTCTCCTGAGGTTACCTGTGGGTTTTTCTTTGTATCCCGAACAATTCTTCTGGAAGTTTTGGCTGAAATCTTTCTTGGTCTACCTGACCTTGGCTTGGTATCAAGAGATCCCGAATTTTCCACTTCTCAATAAGTGTTTGAACAGTACTGACAGGCATTTGCAAGGTTTTGGATATATTTTTATATCCTTTTCCATCGTTATAAAGTTCCATTACCTTATTATGCAGGTCTTTTGACAGTTATTTTCTGATACCCATGGCTCAGTGTCTAGCCTGCTCAGTGCAGCCATGTGAGAGGTAACCAACTCATTGACTATTTATAAAGACTCTAATTGCAATTTGAAAAGCCACAGGTGTGGGAAATTCAACTTTAATTGTCATTTTCACCTTTGTGTCACCTTGTGTGTCTGTAACAAGGCCAAACATTCAAGGGTATGTAAACTTTTGATTAGGTTCATTTGGGTGATTTCTGTAATCATTATGATTTTAAAAGGAGCCAAACAACTATGTGATAATAAATGGCTTCATATGATCACTATCCTTAAATAAAATATTTTTGTTTTCAGAATCTATCCCCAAATTTCACAATTTCTGCCAGGGTAACTTATGAGCACAACTGTATGTCATTTCCTAAGGTTTAGATTATTTCATAATCTAAATTCTGCACTTTTTATGAAAAACTAATTCATGTAAAACAAAAAGTAACTGTACTGAGTATAATATGTTTATCATACCAATGCAGACATTTTTACATTTTCTAAAATGTCTGCTTATTTTCAAATGCAATAAAACACAAGTCAAAGTTGGTTAATTTAATTTATACATATATTTTACATGTAAGGACAGTGACAGCATTTGTACAAATTCTTTTACACACATGTAAAAAAGAAGATATATATGTTGTCCATATTATGCCGTCTGTAATACTGTAGACAAAGAGGTTTGAACGTTAGCTCAGAGGAAATGAAAAAAGATACAAAAAATATGTATATCTGTATAAATATATATTCAAGAGTAACAGAATTGTATTATACATCAAGGAGGATTCAAAGACATGAGAAACTCCCCAAGAGTAAAAATACAAAGGTACAAGTAAGAAGTTTGTATGGTGAGTCACTATGTAAGATCTCAAATCAGTCAAAGATTGTCAGTCATCACTTTGAAAACGCTGATGCAGGAAACACGCCAAAGGACACACATCACACGCAAAACACTCACACACCACAAAACTGACTTTCTTTATCAAGCTCTTTTTCACTGAGGCTTCCACTAACCCACTTGCGCGACCAATGATGATCAAATGAAGTCAATTTGCAGCCCAATCCGTAAGACAGGAGGCACTTTTGATTTTTTCCATGCAGTAAAGCAAAAAATAAAAGTTGACGTTTAACAGCAAGTGTCATTGTCTAAAATATGTCCCTATCATTTATTATATCTTTTATTTTGAAATAAGGATGCAATCTGACTGTATGCAAGCTAACATAAGTTAGAATCCATCCCAGTCAGTAGTGTCGACTACTGTTGAACAGTAATTAACGTGGACATAAAAGACCGGTTGCAGACAACGGCTGATTGTCAATAAGCATATAGTTCAGAGATATGAGAAAATAAAGCATTTCTTAGAGAAGTGCTCCATTGCATAACACAACAACACCATTCTGTCACACAAGCATAATATCAAAGATCAAATTAACCTGTGGTTTTTAGGATGTATTAAAGTGTATTAATAATACATAAGTCTTTGTCATTAACCATACCCGGTCTTGTAATATAGAAAAAGATATTCATTCATACACTTTACGTAATATAACCAATCCTGCTTTGCTTTTCTTTTGCACCTGAAACACATCTTTCTCTGTTGGTCGGTCTCACTCTTTTCCCCTCTTCTCCAACACTCAGGTCCAGCCTGGTTGCAGAGAGAGTAGAAAAGATGCTGTCAATATTCCGCACAAACCCTGATAATAATCATCATCGTGGTGGATAGATACGCACCAACATTCATCTAGAAGGCACACAGCTCGTCACTTTCCAAACCAAACATACTAGCAATCAAACCCACACTTTTTTTGCACAAAGGAAAATAAGCATGTATACGTGAAACAATGATACAGATGTAAATAATAATATTAATCACAATAATAAGCAGCATAGGGTCATGTAATTAAATGGAAAACATATGAACCAATAAAATATATATTTGTACATAGTGTGTTTCAGTATTAAAAGGTCAATAGGAAAATTGTATGTCTTTAGAAAACTATATTTATGTATTTTCTGTATTGCACATAGTCATACTATCACAGATGAGTTAACTGTATAATACTGTGTGTATGTGCATACCTGTGTGTGTGTGTATGTGTGTGTGTGTGTGTGTGTGTTCGGGTGATACACCAGCAAATGGAGCTTCGCAATATCATGGTGGCAATAGTAACGTCACTGTATATGACACTGTTGGAGGGAGTACTGTATGCAGGGGTGTAGGTATAGGGTGGACAGGGATATCATTAACCCGGGGGATTGTATTATCCAGGGGGTTCAAATTGAGCTGTCGGTAATATCCCGCCCCGAATATTACAGACCGCTCAATTTGAACCCCCAGCATAATACACTCCCAGGAAACCCTGGCCCCCCAATATGAAACACAAACCTACGCCCTTGATTGTAGGTGCTGTGTATGTGTTGTGTGAGACAGATTGGTTTGACTGTGTGTGTTGTGTGGAGACATGGATAGGCATGGCTGCTTTACAAATTTCTACGCAATCGAAAGGGCCATATCTGTAACAAAGAACCAATAACACACTTCAGTCCACCTCCTCAGAACTGTTGCAAAAATAATCTCAATAAAATATTTAAAAAAGGGAATTGATTGACTCAATAAAAAATGTAGCCGCTGGCACTTTGACCAAAGGAAGGCACTTCGACCAAGATTACGTTATTCCACATCTCCTATTTGGAAAGAAAAACTTTGTGTGAATAGGAATTCAGAACACACAACTAGTTGACCATGTACTGGCTAACACTACCTTTGGAAAACATCAAAATAACATTGAGGGCAATGCTAAAGATAACCCACTGGTTTTATAGGACATGCGGTTGTTAGCTACAAAGGACATCCCACTGCTTCCTCCTAGATTGTGTAGCTTATTTTGTCACAGCTGTGGGAGAAGTGTTGCATTTTGATTCTTCTCCAATCCCGCCCATCAATTCAGTCCAATCCAAACTTAACGTTCAGCTCAGTCACCGAAGCACAGCTTGCATTTTATCCCAACATTACCGAAAATGAGTCAATCCACAAGTTGGTGATGAAGTGTTTACTTCCTGGGGCAAGGTCAACCAGGAAGAAGTGATCTCTGTAAAACCCAAGGCAAGAGGAATGGGATAAAGCTCTAAAACCACTTGGAACACAGTCACAAGCCCAGCTTCAAACTCTGAACACTTTTGCAAACCTTCCCAGCACAGTGGAGACTTTCATAGAAAATCTGTTCCTGTTCCGATTAGTCCATTTCCAGAACAGTCCTCTGGCATCACCATTCCCATCACTAGCCCTTGTACGATTGGTTGTTTGTTGGTCCCAGATCAGGGGTTCTTATTGTAGTCTCTCTGCTCACACTGGAGATTCCACACATTAGTGTCTGAATTGTTAAACAGATGTCAGGTCATGCTGTTCTGAATATCTCAACCCACAGACACGCACACGCGCACACACACACACAAACACACATATATATCACACAGACACACACGTATGGAGAGGCACATATACACACATTCACACACAAAAACAAGTTCACACTTCCAAAAAGGGCAGTGATACAAGGGAGGCTGGCAGCCAGGTGCTGCGTTGGTTAGAGAGGAACAGACAGGGCTGTGTTTCGAAAAGCCAACAGTCTGGGCACTTCTACACATACACAGGCTCGCAGCCCTCTCCGTGCTCTTCCTCCTCTTCCTCTTCTTCATTCTCCTCATCAGGACTCATGCTGCTGGTTCCACTACTGCTTGGAGGCCCCTGGCTGTGCCTTGTCTCAGGGGGCTTGGGGTAGCGAAATGGGCATCCATTGTCGTCAAAGAACCTGCGGAAGGTGAACTCATAGAAGGCGTGCTCTGGGTGTTTCCCATGTGGGGTGCAGAGGGCCTCCCAGGCCCGCATGCTGTCCCCGCTGTCACTCCACGCACCAGGACCCCCCTCCTCCTCCACTGGGTCAAAGTTGGACGTGTCCATAGGATGGGCAATCTTGGGCCGATAGGGGGCGGGCTGGGTGCGCAGGTTGCTGGAGAAGTCCATCAGGTTGAAGAAGGGGTGAGTCTTGATCTCGCCGGCACCGTTGCGCCCAAGACGCTCCTCTGGAGAGCAGCAGAGGCGGCCGATTATGTCGACAGCCTCGGGGCTGAGCTTGACCTGTGGTGGCACCTGCAGCGTGCTCTCCCAGTTTATAACCTGAGGAGGAAAAGTAAACAGGACAGAGATGATCTAGAACTGTAGGTGATGAATCATATAAACGATGTCTCAAACAAAAATAACTGAGGCTTGAATCAACTGACTGCTGACCTTTATCTGTGTCTCGGTGGGTGTCGGGGCCAGGAAGGGTGGCTGTCCCACCAGCATCTCAAAGAGGATCACTCCAACACTCCACCAGTCACACAACTGGGTGTACCCTACGGGGACAAGACCACGACCGCTCACTGAAAAGCTCATGATACACTTCAGACATACAGTACAACTGCCGCGCCTTGTTCTGTGCTCACCTTTACGCAGCAGCACCTCTGGGGCAATGTAGTTGGGAGTGCCCACCAGGGAGTGCGCCAGGCAGCGCTGGTGTAGCCGTGTCGCGCGCTGTTCCAGGGTCTGCAGTCGGTCGCCACAGCGACAGTTGGACACGTCGTCCCAGAAATCACTGGGCTCCATGCTGTCCTGCCTGATGTGACTCCCTAAACAGAAGAGAACAGAGGACTTCACGTGTCAATCCTTACTTGTCAAGTAGAAGACATATACAAAACATGTACGGGGATCAATGCCCACCTTTCTGATAATACTTAGAGTTATGAGTCCAGCGGAAGCCGGTGCAGAGTCCAAAGTCAGTCAACTTGATGTGTCCGTCCAGGTCAATGAGGATGTTGTCCGGCTTGATGTCGCGGTGTATGAAGCCCATCTTGTGGACGCTCTCAATGGCCAGGGTCAACTCAGCCACGTAGAAACGCGCAAGTGGCTCAGGAAATACACCCATGCGGATCAGGAGGCTCATCATGTCCCCTCCAGGGATGTAGTCCATGACGAAGTAGAGGCTGTCACGGTCCTGGAACGAGTAATACAGACGCACCACCCACTCGTTGTCTGCCTCTGCCAGGATGTCGCGCTCGGCCTTGGTGTTGGAAAGAATTTTGAAAACATTACTGTCCGGTCTACGCAGCCTGGACGTTTTGGTGATGCGGGTACACTGTTATCGGATGCGTCATCGAGCGTATCTCCACGCCGCTATCTATTAGATTCAGCTTTACCTTCACATGGGCCACCTGGTTGCGATTGAGCACATCCTTCTTGCGCAGGGTCTTCATGGCATACAAGGCCCCGGTGTCTACCTTGCGGGTCAGACACACCTCGCCGAAAGCCCCGATGCCCAGCGTCTTGATCTTAACAAACATGGCCTTGTCCATCTTGGCACGGCGCAGTCGGTTGTAGTTGGACTCCTTCTGGTTCAGCATTTTCCTCATCTGCTCTTGTTCTGCCTCTGACAGACCAGCCTGGAGTAAGAAGAGGTAAGAATGAACATTGAAATAAGATAAGGTGTCATGCACACTTCCTCAGGAAGAACCTTGAGGTCTCTGCTGGTCTCACCTTGGACATCTCTTGTTCCAGCTGTAGCCTGCGGTTCAGTCTCTGCTGGTAGGTCTTCATCACATTCTCCACGTGCTGCTCCATGTAGAACTTGAAAGCGAATGGTGAGTAGCTCTTAATACGCGACTCCCTTTTCTCCTCATCACGCCCATTCTTCCTCACCGGAACCGGTGAGGTTTGGATCTGCTTCTTGTCTTTCACTGCCTTCTCTCCTTTACCAGACTTGGCCTTCTCTTTCACCTGGCTCTGGCTCTCCTCTGCCTTTCCCACTCCCCCTCCACTTCCACCATGTTGCCTAGCAGGGGTGTTGAGGTCTGGGGCTCCACAGATAACTCCAGCTGATACCTCCATGGGACTTGCCTCTGAAGCAGTCCCAGATATGAGCAGGGTTTTGGGGTATGGAGGTGGTGGACAGCGGGGCTCTTGGGCAGCTGGCTCCAGAGTGTAGCCCTCTTCTGGCATATAGGCGAGGGACTCCGAAGCCTCTTGGGCAGCCAACCAGCCAGGGTGACATGGTCCCACAGCCGTCTTTGGCTCTGGCCTCATCACTCGTATGCTTTTCACTGGCTGCTGGATGGGGGGCGATGTCACCGCCGTGATGGTGTTCGGTGGACCCAAGGACGTGTCTTGCTTGCCAGGGGCCGGGGTGGCCAGGGTGGGCCGGATGCTGCCGGGGGGAGCTGAGCGATTGTTGAAGGAGTTGGTCCTGCTGGGGACCCGCACCTCACCACGGAAGGGCCCTTGAGGTTGGGGCTGCCTGGTTGGAGCTGCTCCATCAGGCCCCTGAGGTCCGGCCCAGTGGTGCTGGTGCTGCTCGTATAGGTCCAGGTTGAGGCTGGCTCTGGAGGGCGTGAGGAGGCCTTGGGGGATGTCCGAGAAGTCTGGACCCATGGAGGCAGCGGCGGCGGCGGCTCCACCGGGCGAGCGGGACATCATGTGGACCTGGTGTGAGGTGGGGCTGGACTGCCGGGGGTGGGAGTGGGTCGTCAGGTACAGGTTAGGGGGGTACCCTCCCCCGTTCTGGCCCATGGCTCCTTTCGTCTGCATGTTGACATAGTTGTCAGGTGCCAGCGGTGTCATCTTGCTCTGGAAAGAGGCGCTCCTCTGTACACCATAGCCTGAGGTCTCCATCATGTGAGGCCGGCCATGGCCATAATCGTAGTGGGGCCCAGGGACGGCGCCTCCCGGTGCCTGGGGCTGGAGCTGGAGGGGCTTTCCAGGCACACTGTAGGCCATCATGGCCTGTTCCATGCTGGCTGGGTAGGCCTTCTGTGGGGGCCCTGGGGGGTACATGGGGTTCCCTGGATTGCTCTGGGTTGCCATAGCCGGAGGGTAGGCTCCCATGCTGGGCGGGCGTCCCATTGGATTTCCCATGGCAGGGCCCTGTGCTGCGCCAGAGGGGGGCATCATATAGTTCATGACAGGGGGGACGCCCATGTAGGTGGCTTCAGGCCCATAACCGGCACCTTCATACATCGGCGCCCCCATCTGGTGGTAGGGAGGCATGCCGCCCTCACTCGTTCCCTCTAATGACGGTCGGTGGTCCATGGAGTTAGGAATGCCTCCTTTGCCTGGGGACAAAAATAAGCTGGTAACTGGAGTCATGTCCTATGTGAATGTCAAATACCCGTGTGCATATTTGTTCATGATGTGTGTTACCTGGCGAGGTCTGTTTGATGACCCGGACAATAAGTTCATTGCGGGGGTCCAGATATCCCATCTTACTGATGTACTCCAGAGCAGCCTCAATGTTCCTGCTGCCTGTCTGCTTCAGAGCACGCACTGCCATTTCCTGGTGGCAAAACAACAAATTATAAAGTTTAATAGAGATTGAAGAATTAGCAATGGGCAAAACCCGCCCATGTGATGAACCCGCCCATATAAATCACTTATTTCCTCGGTTTTAGGGTGCAACATCCACTTTCCATTTAAATCTCAATGAATGATTTCTTTCATTTTCATTCACCAGATCTTTTCCACTTTTGCATCTATGCAAAACAAATGTATAGTAACAACTGAAACGTTTTGTAAAGATGTTTCTGAAGTCATTCATGACTGAAATGGATTCATGAAATACAAATGTTTTACGTTCCATCCATAAAACACATCATAAGAATCCCATTGGCTACATTTGTATGGCAGTACTTTTTTGTGAAGTTCTGTCATAAAACGAATACTTCTCAACATTTTATGCAAAGAACAAAAACAATGTCTTGAATCTTTTTTTACATTTATCGTAGGAGCAGCATGCTATGGATATACTTGCCATCAGCTTTCTTTCCCAGAGCGACAAAACATAACAAATGTTCAATTGTGCAACCATTGAAAATGCACAAGTGCATTTGTAAATGGTAAATGTAGTCCCTCTATTTGTCAAGAACTGATTCGTTACTGCACTTTTTTGACCAATGCGATATAACCGTTGACAAATGATAAATAGCCATACGGTACTCATAACACCTCCATTAAACATAGGCACATTTTCTCTTATGTTCCACCATAACAAAGTTGGCTGGTAGTTTAATCTAGTTGCCTACCCCTGGTGAAAAGTATATTCTACTCTCACACATCAGGTGACGATAAAACCAGCACCCCAGCAGGCCTGGCACCTGCATCCTCTCTTTTTGGGGTCATGCACCAGCCACTTCCTGAGCCAGCCTCACCCACACAACAACATGAACAGAGCACATACAACCTACCCTTTGACTTACAACAAACATTCCAAGAGCAGGGCTATTTTTAGGGCACGTTTAAGCGCCATACTGTTCATGGTTTGGGATTTTGTATGAATGGCATGCAAGTTATCTTGCCATTTTCATACTGCCTGGTAGGAGTTTTGCAAGAAACAACAGTCATTCACCAGCAACTGGTTAGAAAATAAACAGGGCATAAGCTGCGGTCGTCTTTTAACCATGCGACCCACACCTACATGAGGAAATACCCCTGAATGGCATATGACCTCACCCTAAAGTCATTCTACCAAAACCTGAGCGTGGCCCTCAGTTGAGACACACCACTTCTGCTGGTCAGTTAGGGAACTGCAACCAAATACTATTGCTCGGCTTCAATATGAAGTTGTTAACAAAGTATGAACGATACATCAGAAAGTGCTCAGCATATCTAGGAACCCCTTCAAGATTGCACCTCAGCACCTCTAACTCCTATATTTTTTGGCAGTTAGGCTCAAAGATGAACAACATATGAATTAGAATCGCTTTTGTGTGGTGAAAAGTAACTGATATCAAATGGAATGACCCAGGTGTTTCCAACTGCGATTGGGCCCGCTCATGTGACTGAACCACAACACTCTCTTTCCCTCCCTCATCCTCATATAACTCACTCCCTCACATGCACTTTGACTGGACACATACTAGCACACACGCGCGCACACACACAGGAAACCGAATATAAACACTCATCTCTGTTTATGGTCTCTATGGTGAGTGGCCTGGTTCTGTGTGTGGAAGTCTACCGTAGCTAGAGGACAGTGCTGACTAAAGGCCCCGGGCTTCTTGCTAATGTCTCGCTCTCTTTCTCCCACCCTCTTCTTTGCCTATTGCTTAAATTTCTCTCTGCCTAGCTCACTCGTGCTTTCTGTCTTCATTTTCTGCCTGCAATACCCCCTCCACCCTGTGCAAAGACGGAGACTGGGTGGAGGCTAACTCTGGACAAGCCCGGACGGTGCATTCCAACCCTGACCTCTACTGTCATGGCGACAGATGTTCCCAACATTCCTCACGGCAGGAAGCAAAGAATTCCAGCAATTTGGAAATCCCTGTATGTCTGTGTGTCTTTTCCTCCCGTCTCTCTCAGTGCTCTGTAACTCTCTCCTGCTCTGTGGCCGTCCGTCTTCCAGGCTCCCGTGTGGATTCCAGGCAAAAACATCTTCTACCACAATGCGTACTTATGCCATAACGATAATGGCCCCAATCCAAGGAATTATCCCACACACACACACACACACACACACACACACACACACACACACACACACTTTATTCCACTTTATGAAAAGTACAAGGTGGAGTAGAATAATACAAAGATCTTCTGTGACTGCAATTTGGTGTATACCATTTTCTCCATGCACTGCAGCTGCCCGTGTCCGCTGACAGCAGTACCTCGCCAGCTGCTTCGTCCTCGATTTAGGTAGGCCTGCAATCTGAATGCCACCTACTGTCAGCCTGTGACCACAGTTCAGATCAGGCAACTTTGTAGTTGTCCAGAAGTTATTTGCGCCAAAGCTATTGCAAATACAACCAGTGCTATATTCTTTTTTCACCGTTGTTACAAACATTGTCTATGGAGGCAGACTGGGCAGCCAGAGAGACGTAGGCTAGATCATCTTTATCAAAATGAGAGAATAGAAAGCTAGTGGAGGATCAGCAGCAGATACATTAGTAGAGTTAAAGGGAAGGGGGCGGTGCATGTAGTTATTATATAGATAATAACTACATGCACAGAAGCTTCTGGATCTTCATTGAGAAAAATACTTATTCTCTAAAGGTTAGAGAAAATATGAAATAATGTCCTGAAAAAAGTGTGATATCTTTAACCAAGGTCCACAACAGATTGGGACCCAGTAAATGAGAGCCTTATGGACAACCTTAACCAGTCTGAATGGACAGGCTGAGTGAGAAGGTAATCGATAGACTTATGGAAAAACAAATAGTGCTCTGATATATTCTCCTACTAATGATCAAAGACACGTACAAGCAGGCCGCACACATAAACACACAATAAGACACTTGTTGCGTCCCGTTAATCTCATCGTTACAAAAATGTGGCGGACGTACGAGGTTTAACATGCTTGGTGTACGCAACATTACTGTCTCCCGTCCACTCTCCACATATGGCTGACCCCCCCTCGTACCGTAACACAGTGGAGACGCTGTTTAAATCACGGAAAGCAGTGGAGGAGAAGAATAGAGCTTCTCCTGAACACTACGCCCTACCTCCAATTCAGTGCCCCCCTTCTGTCCCCCACCAAAACATTTCCTCCTTTAAGGTGATTATGTAACCCGCTGTGTAATTTGTGGCTGGAGGAGAGGAGGCCGCTGATAAGAATCAGACTAGAGGGTCCATGGGGGTGGGATTGGGACCCAAGGGGCCACTCACTGTGGCGGCCATTAGGGCTGTGGAATGTGTAAGAAAATAAGAGCATGGACCCTCAAGTCAGTGGTCTGTTCAGTGGTCCTACGGGCAAGGTTGCCTGAAACAAGGATCCATCAGAAAACTAGCGCTCTAGCTCATCCGGCTAAAGATAAAATCTCAGATCATGAAAATGTATTCAGGTCATGAAATATGGAGGACAATTGTACAGCAGGGCTATTGAACAGTCCTGAAAAGCTGAAACATTTGTAATTTCCCTTGTACTTGTTGCACTCACCTGGTGTCCCTGTTCAGAATCAGTCCTATATCAAGAAAGGATGAAGGCCAGAAGTGTTTCAGCCATACAGAATAAATCGCAAAATGGTCACAAATGTTCTTGATAACTGGTTTATAGGACACATAACTTGGCCTGTATAGATAACTTGGTCTGAATTGGTAACAGGGTCACAAATTGGAACAGACAGCCGTGGGGCAGGGCAGACGACCTCATCTTGAGAGTTGACCTCTGCTTAGCCCATTAATGACAGTTGATCAATGGTAATAGTCAGCCTGAACCCTGATTATCTTTGATTAGTCATGTTAGTAAAAAAAGCTTACAAATAAATATACAAAGCTGCTGAAAGACAAATATGGAACACAGAAAGTGAAAGAGGTAGAAATAAGAGAGAATGTGAGAGAACAGAAAGACCAAGAGACAGACAGAGAGTGAGAAAGAGAGACGGAGGAACACAGAAAGCTGACAGACTGTCTGTGGCAACGCAATGGGAGCAGAAAAAACAGTTCCACCCTGCTGCCCCTTCCTGTTTGTATTGACAGGACTTTCTCTCTGGTCTGAGCCAATTAGAAGGACTAGAGGTCCAGCCAGACACTGAACTACACGCCCTCTCCCAGGAGGAGTTGGAGAAATCTGTGTGTACTTAGACCAAAAGGTACCAAAGGCCACCTGCAACCACACAAACAGCTTTCAGATCAATGCAGTTGTTGACGGGGCTTGTAGGTTTCTTATGTCTCCCTCATTCTTTCTCCCACTCTCCTTGACTCTGTTTTTTCTTTCTCTCTCTCTCTCCCAACCTCTCCCTCTCCTATTTTCTCCCACTCTCTCTCTCCCATACTCTCCC
>JACXGJ010006710.1:0-33296 GCA_016801105.1 Esox niger
AAAAATGTTTTAACAGACAGACATTCTCTTTTAAAAAATAGCCAGAATTCCTCTGATGGATTTGACCATACGATTTACAAAAAGGAGTATAGAGTTGGGAAGGATGCGCCAGAATGGGTGGGAATGGGGAGGGGGGGGGGGGGGGTCTTGAGTAGGCCTCCTGCTAGTTTCTGGGATTTGTCTTTTACTTACTCGTTCATCCAGTTCGAAAGGGTCTGAGTCGTGCCATACACCTACCCCCTTTTTAACAGTCTTGACTGTGCTGCCAAAAAATGATCAAGGTCTTGGAAATCGTTTCATATTTCTTCCACGATCTGTGTCTTTCCACAACTTTTTACCTGAACTTTTTTGAAGGCTCCTTGGTGGTCGTGGTAGAGCGTTTGAATTGCGATTCACTACTGACAGAGGAACCTACACCACTCAGTTCAGTTGAAATCACATGAATCACTACAGATTAACACAAATGCTAATGATTTTATTTTGAGATTTGGAAGGCGATTAGTTACCGGGCCTAATTTAGGATGCCTGTTATGAGGAAGGGTCATCAAAGCCAGTAGTGTAGAGTATGCTGTTTAGATGAAGAGAATTTCAAAGAAGAGAAGATCTCCATCTTCCTATCCCCCAATCTGTCCGTACCTACCCTTCTCTTGCTGGATGCATATCTACTTTTTTCTTCTTTCCCTAGCTCTCCTTGCCATATGCTATACTCTGTCTCTCCCACTCTTTTTCTCTCTCTGTTTAATTCTCCCTCCCCCTGACATTGTGTCGTTTGTTGTACATTGGCATTGTTACAAGATAACATGTAATCAAGTGGTGGTGGGGGCTTCAGTTAGCGTTCCATTAATGTGATGTTGTGGTACTGTGGATGTTAGAACAACACAGAAGCAGCCTCCTCTCCTCCCTCTTGCCTAATGAAAAGAGTAGCCCCACTGCAGATGGATGCAGACTGCTGGATTGTGTTCATCAGGGCATGCAATGTTTTTTTTCAAAATGCCTTGTAGCAGAAAATGGATTTAAGTTTTTGTTGTGAAGTCGATTCTCCATTGCCTTGGTCCGGCCTATACCGGATGTTACTTTATTCTCCACATGGAGTTTTTTTTCCTTTTTAGAAGCCAGAGCAAAGTAACAGAACTCACTGCTTTTCACTAGCGCACTCAGTTACACAGTTGTTGTTTGTTTAGATATGATGGAACAAATAGATGATAAGAGAGTTGCTAGAACAGCAATGGACTGAATTCGAAACCTTTGCTGTAGCAGGTTTAATTGAAACCGATTTTACCTTAGTGACTGTGCATTATCAACTCAATGAGGGACATTTTATTACACCTGGAATCGTATTTTTTCTCCAATCAATGGCAATTACAATTTTATAACTATCGCCACTGATGTTCTGTGTTACACGTTATTTGACTGATTTGGTGTTTTAACACACAAATCAAAAAGTGGTCCAAGCTGTAAAGCTTCAGTGTGTAATTGCTTTAACGTGCCATCTAAAATGACATTAAGCGCCATAAAACCTTCAGACTGCTAAATGGATTACACTTGAGTCCAAAGCTTAATGAACAATAGAATGGCCTTTTTTAGGGCTACAGAGAAAGTGAAACTTTATGAGCTTCCCCAATATAATCTGGCAAAGTACCGCTGGATCAGATTGTAAAGCTTAATGTGGAATTGCATTTGATCTAAAGCACAAAACAAATTTGGTTTACAATGGCATCCATCAAGCAACTTTTTTTCCTCCCCCTGTGGAATGATATACTCTCTTAAAGGTACAATTCTCAACGATCCCCTATTAAGAGTGTGTGTAAAACAGTTTCCTGGGTTAGGATTAGGCTTAAATTTTACCCACTTTCATGGTATGAAATCATGTTCTTATAGCCTAAATGTGGCAGCTCCAAGCGAGCACTGTAGAGAGGGAACCTCAGAAGCATGTACCTTCAAGCCACTGTGATTCTTTTTACATATCGATTACTTGACCAGAAATGATCCGAAACAATGTATTGGAGGTGCAGGTTTCGCCACAAGGAGTGGCTGGAGTGTGTTGTGTCCAGAAAATCCCATGCCGTCCCTAACCTCCCCCAAACCTGGATGGTGTTTTGCCACTTGTACACTGCCCATTGGAACCTCTCATTGGTTGCTGTTTCTTCTGACAATAATGAGTTTTTGAATGCTTCAGAAATGCATTCTTCAGGCAATTACATTTTGAAATATTAAGATTACCCCTATGTGACTTGCATCAACCGATCCAGGTCTGTGGACAGGACCGGTGCAATTCTTTATCCAACCGTCGATGAGGGTCACTGAATTGTCTCTCTACCTTTTCCCATCCTATGTGTTTAGGTCAGAGTTTGGTTTTGGGAGCAGATCCTCCACCTGGCTCTCCACAGCAAGAGGTGCAGCTGAAGTTCCTACTGACGGGGCTACTTTCGGGGCTTCCACAGCCCCCATTTGCCCTCAGGATGTGCCCCCCACTCACCACCAAAAACATCAACCACTATCAGCCCCTATTGGCTGTGGGTGAGTATTGCAAATCATAGGAACCTCCTATTTGGGATAGATCTACACACACACACACACACACACACACACACACACACACACACACACACACACCAATGTTCTTGTTGTCAACAATGATGTAAGATATTTCAAAACGAGTGACTGATGAGACACCATTAAAATGTCAAAAAGACCTTTGTTTTATATATAGTTGACAAATGTGACTAGATAAAAAATATCGGGGGTAGTTTCAGGTTATCCAACAGTTTACAATATTTGTAAAGGTCTTAAACATGTTTTATTATGCTCTGTTAGAAGAATGTGTGGTTTGTGAACGCATTTTAGCTCTGGTCGTGTGCAGAGACACTACCGCTGCCAAGGGGTGGCCAAGGCTGGCTGGATTAAGCTTGAGCGAAAACAACGAAAATCATTGGTTCAACAGCATTTCCAGGGAGGAAGAACTAATGACATGAAATGGATGGAGTTCATCTCTGATTTATCGCTTTATTTTCCGGGAAAGTAGATAATCATTCACATTCTTACAGTTTACAGTGGATGTAAAAAGTCTACATATTCCTGTTGGAATGCCAGGTGTTTGTGATGTTAACAAATTGCCAAAGATAAATAATGTCAGAACGTTTTTCACCTTTAATGTGACCTATAACTTGAACAATTCATTTGAAAAACAAACTGAAATTCTTTTGGCGGAAAAACAAATAAAAATTCACAATAACCTGGTTGCATAAGTGTGCATACAATTAAACTAATACTTTGTTGAAGTACCTCAGTCTTTTTGGGTAGGAGTGTTATTAGCATGGCATAGCATCTTGGCGTGGAAATATTTGCCCACTCTTCTTTGCAAATATGTCAGGTTGCTAGGACGTTTTCTGTGCACAGCCTTCTTCAGATCACCCCACAGATGTTCAGTTGTGTTCAGGTCTGGGCATTAATCTTCTTTTTGTGAAGCCATGCCTTTGTGGATTTGGATGTGTGCTTTGGGTCATTGTCATGCTGATAGGTAAACTTCCTCTTCATCTTCAGCTTTCTAACGGACGCCCGAAGGTTTTGTGCCAAAATTACCTGGTATTTGGAACTGTTCAGAATTCCTTCCACCCTGACTAAGGCCCTGGTTCCAGCTGAAGAAAAACAGTCCCAAAGCATGATGCTGTCACCATGCTTCACTGTGGGTATGGCATTTATTGGGTGATGTGCAGTGTTGTTTTTGCACCAAAGATACCTTTTGGAATTATGGCCAAAAAGTTCAATCTTGGTTTCATCAGACCATAACACATTTTCCCACGTGCTTTTGGGAGACTTGATGTTTGTTTTTGCAAACTTCAGCCTGGCTTGGATGTTTTACTTTGTAAGAAAAGGCTTCCGTCTTGCCACACTACCCCATAGCCAATTCATAAGAGAAATACGGAGGATTGTTGTCGCATGTAGCACACAGCCAGTTCTTGCCAGAAATTCCTGCAGCTCCCTTAATGTTGCCTCTTGGAAGCCTCCATGACCAGTTTTCTTCTCGTCTTTTCATCAATTCTTAAGGGACGTCCAGTTATTGGTAATGTCTCTGTTGTGCCATATTGTCTCCACTTGATGATGATTGTCTTCACTCTATTCCATGGTATATATAATGCTTTGGAAATATATTTTTTACCCTTCTCCTGACATATCTTTCGACCATAAGATCCCTCTGATACATTGGAAGCTCTCTGTGGACCATGGCTTTTGCTCTGAGGTGCAACTTAGAAAATGTCAGGAAAATCCTACTAGAATAGCTGCATTTTATTTGTGATTAATCAGGTCACTTTAAATGATGGCAGGTGTGTAATGACTTATAGCTTTAATTTTCATTATTTTCACTCAATGATTTCAGTTTGTTTTTCAATTGAATTGTTCATATTATAGGTCACATTAAAAGTGGAAAAAGTTCTGTCATGATTGATCTTTGTCTCATTCTTTAACATCACAGAAACCAAATACTTTGTATATCCACCGTATACAAATGGTTTAGCTTCGTATTTTATAGCTAACTTTAGGTAGCTCCCATTGCTGCTAAGCTAATGCTGGATTGGCTAGTTACCCAATGAAAAAGGAGAAATTGGACATGGAGTTAGCACATACTTTCTACAGGCAGAAAGATTAATGCATTATTATACAGGTTGTTTAGCTTGATTTTGTGTTACACTAGCCAGCTGTAGAATCCAGATTGTTCATAATAGTTTATGTGAAAGAAAAAAACTATTGCATAGCCAGGCTGACGTTACTTTGTCTCATCTTCTGTCTGGCAATCTGTCCAGCCTAGTAATGCATATATTTTCTTTCGCATTAACTCTTATGAACATTTTTTTTTGATTATTTATTATGATTATAAAATGCCAAACACATGTATATACAAATACATAAAACATTGCAACAGGATTGTTGTGGAACTTTCCCATATTCTATGCATATCAGATAATTAGTAACTTTAACTGTGAAATAAGTAACTTTAAGTTTATCAGTATGCGATCCCTTAACTCTGACTGTTGTTTTCAACTAACCTAAATACTATGACAGTGTAATAAAATACCCGGATATTTAGCTTTTGGTTTTGCTGTGCCACCCCAAAATATTTTGTCACCCCATCTGGCCACCCATATGGAACATTTCTGGGGGCGCCGCTGCGCAGAGGGGAACTACGTTTTCAGTCAAATTGTGACGGTTGTGTGCTTTTCTCCCAACACTGTTGTTCATGAGGTACTGTAAATAGCTAGCTAGTACCACACTAGATAATTTAGCTAGCAACAGAGTAGACATTGTTGCTGTTAAATTGCTGTTAAATTTCCGCAGGTACCATGTGATTTCTCTCCTGGAATTTCTTTGTTCTGTTTGGATGTATCACAAATGACACAGATGACCGTGGAGTACCGTCAGTAACGTTATTGTTGGCAGTAATGCTCTGGTGAAAGTAGGTTTAGTATGTTGTCTAAAAATTACTTTACAGTTGTTGTACGTTTTTGTAAATTAAACAAGAATTCAAGTTAAATACATGAAGTAATGTAGTTGGCTAGGTAAGGTTAGGTCTATTTCTCATCTCTGTGAAGTATAATTATTGTTATAATTGTTACGCGATTGGCAATATAGTTAATTTGAGGAATTTTTATAGTTATTAGTTGAACAAAAGTTAGTACAAGACCAAACCATAGATCACTAGCCCTTTTGGCATCGAGATAGGTAAACCATTATGTTCATGATGGAGACACTGATTGGCAACACACTGGGGGGAATTAAACATTAGAGGGCGATGCAGAAGCCTACTTCACTAACAATGCATTTCAGTGCTACAGGCATGTTCCCCTGTTGTTGCATGCAAATACGGAAGCATCTTAAAGAGCTGCATGTTTTGGTGCTCATCAAAAACTGAAGTCTGTATGTGTCTTCAGTCAAATTGTATCCTTTTCTATGTATTTTTCACATGGGGTGTTGTTGTGAAATTGGTCTTAAATTGAGTTCGAAGTGGAATTAAAAAGTCATAACATTTGTTAAATGTAACATGCTGAAACCTGCAGATACCCTGCGCTTACATCTTGTACATAGTCTCTAGTCTTAAGCATGCATTACTTTGTGGAGTGTTTCATGAAATCCTCTATATTGGTAGCTCCTTCTGAATGGGCTGTTTCTAGACAGCTCTGCCAAACAGCTTGTAGGATTTCACTTTCATTCATCAATCTTTTAAACTGATTTACTAAATGCTACAGGCACATGTAAATTGGAACCAACCTGTACTTGAAACAATAGTGTTCCAGATTTCTCCCTTTAAATTTTATTCTGATTGGATGAGAAGCATTTTTTTATCAAGTGCATGGATATTGATCATGTTTCCTGTTTTGGCAGATTATAAATATAACAATTTATTTTACTCACATTACCAGGGCGTTTTTACCAATTATCAGGAATAGCATAAGCCATAACAGCCAGCTATATCTGGAGATAGCTTTCAAAACTTGGCCTACTATCTCAATGTGCACATGGTCAAACTTGGGGGTGAATACACTGAATTAAATGACTGACTTAAACTAGACTGACATTGTTCGGAGTTTTAGTTGACTGAGTAATTAGGAACTAATGAAGGATGAAATTACTAAAACGCATAATAAATTGACATGAAATAGCTGCCAGAATCCGTTCATACCTCAAACTTGAACAAAAATCTCCTTTTAACATTAAAGTATGAATCACTGAAAAGTTTAGTCCCAACTCTTTGTTCAGCTCATTGCATTGCAAATTAATGTAACAACATCGAGTAGATGTCACAACAAGGAAATTAATTATAAAAGGAGAATTTGAAGATGCTATTATGTGGCGCAAAAGAGAGATACACATGAAGCAAAAGAGAGAACTTCATCTGAAAGATAAGAAAATGTCTATTATTACCATCACTGAGACGATTGCCAGACAGGTAGGCGGAGAGTTGTTAAAAAGATGAGGGAGAACTAGACATGAGGGAGGTGGGAGGGACAGTGATTAGAATAACAGCAATTCTAAGAATTTCTATGTTGTCAATAGTTATAAATAAACAGTATAGAAAGCATCAATTACAGAAGCTAGCTAGCTGAAGTGAGACAGAATTAGGATTTTTCATGGCTGTGTTTAGACAGGCATCCCAATACCAGCACTCTGTATTTGAGGAATTTGTATGTTTTTATTATCATGATGTGCAATGTGTAATTAATGATATTATTAAAGTCTGTGGCGATATTGGCATTTTAAACATGTGGAGAGAAAAAAATCAATGAATGACCTAAAATCCCCTCTCTCTTTGACAAGACGTTACGATGATTGCGTGATTACATGGCACATACCTGCATATAGCTGGTACTACTCCACTGATGTCTGCTATTGATATTCTGTTGTTTGTTGCTCTCTAGTCTCGAGTCCAGATCACTGGAGCGGTCGGCCCATGTGGGGAGTTAAAGGTGTACTCCAGCTGCATGATCACTCCACTGTTATTGCCAAGCTTCTCCAAATGCACCCGTTGTTCTAACACTGACTTAGACGTCTCACCCCAATCCCAATCAAAATGAGGTTCAGGTGTGCAGCAGGATCATTTCTGGGGGGGTGCACTGCTGCCTCTGTTTTATTAGGCTTGAATCTGTCGCCACACTTATTATATCTTCTAGGCCGACGATTTGTTTGCAAGGTGGGCATTTTAACCTGGAATGATATTTGATATGTGAGAGTATTGGATCGTACGACCCCAGTGCACCTTTAAAAGTCGACTGCGAGTGTTGAACGGATTCCCTCACCCGTTTGGGACAAATGGTTTCTTCTGAGTGATCTAATGAGTCTTGGGATAGAACTTCCCTGGCAATCGTTTGCTGTGAGGCGTCGGTTGTCTGTGACAGCAATTCGGTGCTGATATCGGTTTCTGTTTCGTCACAGTTCCTGTTGCGCGGATGGAAAAGCCACTGCTGCAGCATCTAATCGATCTGTCCGGAGAGGTTGTTGAAGATTGATCAGCAAACACCGGGCAGACGGATGCCTCTCTCGTTCCACTGTCCTCGCCAAAACTGTTGTTGTGAATGTGGCTTTTTTTCTTTTTTTCCAGAAGTGACACCTGATTGATCTGTCTAGACAGGGAATTTACTACTGACTATTTAAAACTGGCCTTACAGACCTCGCTTGCTGTCTTTCTCCCTCTTGCTTGCGCTCCTCCTCTTGCTCACTCTTTCTCTTTGCATTGGGCTCCCCTCTGGCCCCACAAAGGAGCTGCATGATTTAAGCGGAAGGGGCTAGGGACTCTTAAATGTGACACTGCAGAGCTGCCAAGCACAGGGACAGACAGCCATTTACACTTTCCAGAGGGGCACTAATAAAGAAGATGAGCTCATTGCTGACGGTGTGAAAGCGCTGGCCAGTGAAATTGCCATCTCAGTTCCTGTTACAGCTAGAAAGAAAATGTTCTCCTCTCCTTTCACTCTCTGTCTGGGATGCCAGTTCGGACAGAGATAGCATGCCATAGGCTCGGCGGCTGTTGTGGCCTTGTGTGTAAAAGGCTGTAATCTATGATCTGACAGCTTCATTACAGGCAGGTACCTTGCCTTTAGCTCCCTCCCTGGCACACAAACATGCAGCGATCTCATATGTGCAGCCACACTTTCCCTGACAGCTCTTCATTGGTGCGGTGTTCAAGACCACAAACTAAGGCAACACTCGGTAGAATAAATTGAAGGACTGCAGCATGGTGGTAATCGATCCCTACCAAATGGAGGCATGGTGCCGTCGTTACGGCAACGAGACAGCCCTGTTGAAATGTGAAAAGACAGTTATCTGAAAGATTGATTTCCCGTCCTGGCTTCTGTGGACTGGTGAATCCTGTATCCGCTCCATTTGAATCCCGAATAACAGTTTACCCAGACTGACACACTTCCTCTGTCTGACACCGCGGCTTGTCGCCTCATTAGTATGGCAGGCGTTCACCTTGTGATGGGCAGAGGTGACGAAGAGACCCTGAAGGAGTCTGGAACAGAATTAGTGTCCCCCATTTCCCCTTCCCTCCTCAATCTGTCCTAGAGGAGTCATACCTGCAGCTTGCTTTATCACACTCCACCTGCCTTGCCTGAGCAGGCAGGCAGATGTGGGACATGCCTGCACCAGCTCCAGATGTTTCCAGGGCCAAATGTAATTTCTCTCGCAGGCCTTTCTGTAATCAAAGGGTCTGCTCTCAATAATTTTGCCACCCACTCATTATTTTTTATGTTTGTGGCTCTGAGCAGTTCTATAAGCTTACTGAGACTCCAGTCCCCTGAGGAAATATAACTCAACAATCACAGTGCTATCAAATGATCTAATTTATGTGACATTATGAAAGTTTAGCCCTATGAAAGGTTCAGCCATTCCAATATTCCAACTGTCATTAAACACTTCAACTTACTTTAGCCAGCACCAGCTAAACATCTTCAGACATAATAGCATGACAATTAAAATAATCACCTATGGTCCACTGTGTTTGGTTTGATAATACAGTGATTGGAGAGAGGTGTCATTTAAAGAAAACAGAAGCATAGATGCCAGTATCACTTGGCCAAAAGACAGCTTTCAGGGTGAAGGACCATCTAACACCAAGTTGAACATTTACTTTAACTGAGCCAATCCACCTTTAACACTCCCCTAAAAGTGCTTCACCAGTTTGGGCTCAGCCCTTTAAAAGGCACGTCTGGGAGAAACCATTAGGGGTTCTGTTAGGATGGACGATTCAGTTGACTACACATTCCCATTAGCATATCTCTTAGTAATCTTATTTGTTGTCTCCTCGTTCCAGTCTATGTATCGTGGAATGGCAGCAGAATTGTTCTGCCTTCTCTTATGGTCTCAATGCTATAAAGCAGCAGACAGCCAAATACAGTTATTTCTTCTCTGATGTTGTATATTGATATTATTTATTGTTTATTGGCATAATAATTTCCGTCTTCTTCCCCCCAAACTCAAATGATCTTTCTAGTTATCTACCCGATATTATCCATACGTTTAAGGGTATTATTTGTTATTGTGAAATTAAACAATATATCAACAATACAGTGGAAATATCATATAACTGGATAAGTCTCCACCCCCTTTTTACAAGGAGTCCTGAATTAGCTCTGACAGATGCAATCACCTTTCGAAATCTCATACCAAGTTAATTGGCCTCCACCTACATAGATTAATTCATTTGATTTAAGGATAAAATCAGCAATTTCTGTAAATTCACTCCATTGGGTAGCAGATTTTAAATTAAATGCTTAACCCAGAGCACCAAGGAGCTTCCAAAAGAACTTAGTGAGAAAATCAGGGCGTCGGTATGAAAATATATCCTAGCCAATGGGCACTGCATATAGTTTTTTGTGATATTGTTTGTTGGCATCCCTTGTTGAGCAAACTTCAATACCTCTGATGTCCACAGATTAGCCATCGTTCACAGTATTCGATCACACTGTTATTTCCGCTTTCCAATTCATCCCTCCGTTCTATGTAGTGTCTCATGGACCTCAAGGACCTCTCCATCTGTATCATTTCAGCAGCAACTGCACGTTGAATCAGAGTTGCATATCTAATGTTAGCAGTGCACCTGTGTTTACTCTGTGTTTATTTGATGCAGCTTAACCGATTCAATATGTTCCACTAGCTGATGTATCCGAGCGAGGTGGGGTCACTGGAGGGAATGCGTTGATAGGCTTTGAAATATTTGAGCTGCTGTGAAAAGCTTTGACATGCGCTGGATTAAAAGGATAGTGTGAGAGAACCCAGACTGATGTCACACTGTCTGTCAGTCTCAGTTCCCAGATCATCCACCTGAGGAGTGATGACAATACCAAATATTTCTGCAACTAAACCAAGAAAGCCCTCAAGCTGGCCTAGAATTGGGATTCTAGTGGCACTGAATCTGAAGAACCTTCAGATGAATACATTCAATGGGCCGTCCGTCAAAAAATACTGTTCTATTTTTGCTGCACTAGACTAGAGTTTGGATAGTAGTAATGAAAAATAACTTAGCTGCAAGCTATCGCTCAAATTTAATAAATGTATGAATAATTCAATGACATACTGTCTTAGTTTATTAGTAGCCCCTTCAGTTGATTATAATAAAATACATGAATCATGAAAAAATATGGCAAGATGTATAGTAATAACCAACATTTTATTTGTATATGTAATTTATTCACATGTTTATATTATAGCAGTAAATCATTTGCATACTTTTTCTCCTCAAACGTATCTTGATTTCTGCCTTTTTTCTTAAATAGTTTGTGACTGAGATTTCCACGATGATGTTTTCACAACTGATTATCCAATCACACTCCTGAGTTTTTTCAACTAGCTCAACGATCACATTGTTCACTCCGCCTGTTTGCTTTTGGACAAACACTGAAATTGAAGGAAGGCTGAAAGTTAAAATCTTACTTGTTGGTAGTTAGAATAATTTTTTACAATAGCAACACTTACATTTTTTCCATTAGGCATATGTTCTAATCCAGAGCGTGTACTTAGGGCATAGTTGTTCCGACATTGTCGGTAACTCTCTTTCTGTTTCTTTGTCCTCAGGGACCAGTAATGGCTCAGTGCTGGTCTATAACCTCACCAGTGGACTTCTGCACAAGGACCTGAGTGTCCACTCTTGTGAAGTCAAGTGAGTAACATCCCCAATGTTGTTTTATGACAATGTGAACACTGTTCTCTTAAAGGTAGGCTATCACGTGTGCTAACAGGAATGCTAAAAAACAATGTGAATCTCTAAATCAACAAGGCAGCAAATATGTTGTTGATTTGCCATTGAGCAGTGTGCTTAACCCTAATTGTGTCATTGATAAAGGCTGAACCCTGGCTGCGACCCTGCTCTACATTATATTATATTATTGTTGTTTATTTTAGCCATGATTTAGTTTACTTTTGAAATGTTAGCTTGGCAAAGGCTTCTAGTGTTGCGGGTTCAAACCCAGCACACCGGCCGACCCTTCTGTGGAATTGACTTTCCACATCAATAGCACTGATTACTTAAATGACCCTGATTCCACTCAGTAAGGTGCAAATCACAGCTTCCACTTAATATTAAGTTCAATTCTCATTTATCAGCACACAATTAAGATTTTTTTTATAATGCAGGGGATTGGAAGTTAGGAGTAGAAAGGTAGGGGACCCCTAACAGGTAAGTTTAAACCACACGGGAAGCCAAGATTAAGTCGGGAAGCAAACATCAGTGTAGAGCAAAACTTTGGTCATTAATTACCACTTTCTAATGAGCTCATAAACTATTCACCGTGATTAATTAACCGCGAGATTGAATCAATTATGGCGTTAAGAAATTGATTGGGAACAAACAACCATCCATCCTTGGATGGCCCGGCTCTTCTTAATGAGAGAAGTTGCCCTCCACAAATACAAACTTTAATGAAGACAATTTTGTTTGCTACATTTTATGTAGTGTGTGAGCTTATGTGCTCACAATTTCTTCTGAAATGCGGCCATGCTCCAGTCACCATCCTGCCAACACTCCCATTCATGTCCCTGTCGGCTCTCCATTGCATCAAACAAATGTGCGTGCACACACACACACACACACACACACACACACACACACACACACAATGCAAATGCACACAGATAAATTCACAGAAATTCTTTCCTATTTTAACTTTCTCTTGATACACCTGTCAGTCATCATGTCCTCTAATGTGACATAAATGTCACTTTGCTCTGCTCTCTGACCTGAAAATATTCTCCTGCTGTCAAAGGGAGAGTGGTGAGATATTTAATGTCTTTAGATAGTGAAGTGTGTGTTATAGTATATGTGGGATCCGATGTTCCAACAAAAATAGAAAAAATACAGACCACCCCAAATGGTTTTATGGCTGGGCTCCAGGATATACTCATTTTGAGTGTCAGTGCTTTAAAGTAAAACTGAATAACATTTGATTGTCTCTGGCTTTCACTTGCTTCCCTCTGGCTTATCAGCAATTTACAGCGCAGGCGTGTCATCGTAATCTGTTGGCAAAAGGCTGTTAGTCCTTTCAGTGTCCACTGTCCTGCCTAGCCGTCCGAGAGCTCTTGTCTCCACATTTGTCAGCGCTAGATTTCCCTCTGGGTGCGCTCTCCGTGGTCTTGGACCTTCAACGGCTTTGTGCTCTCACTTGGTTGGGCCGAGACATCGACTGAGCCATGGCCCTACAAACTAACCTTTTGGTTCACCAGCCAATCTGACCGGTAGATTGAAAATCCAGCCACCCAGATTGTTATTGTATTTACAGTAATAAACTGTTGCCCTAAGAACTGATTCTTATATTGTAGCTTGATACAGAATAACCTTTTGCTTCACCAGCCACTCTGGCCGGTAGATTGGATGTCTAGCCACTCCATTATATATATTTTTTAACCAGTCAATTACACCATGGGAAAGAAATAATGATTGCGGATACAGTGTAATGTTTCCAAGTAATATATTATTCCAAGTTACAAATGACGTGGTATTTCGGTCGAGACAAATGTTTCAGCTGCCTCTGTAAGGCCGCGGGGTTTCCATGGCAACGGAACCAATAGCAGCAACCTGGGTCTGTTTTAATTTCCCACTCAGCGGTGCCACTAGGATGAACGACTCCAGGACTTTGGACCCAACCCTGACCTGGAGTCATAGGCGTACGGACTGGGAAGGTTGGGATACCAGGGGATTGACGAGACCTGCAACACATTTAACCGCACAACACATTCCAAAAGTCTGTCAAAAAACAAGGAAACACCTCTGTTGCCCAACTGGGAGGCCCGGTGCAACTGAAATGAAACAAGGGCCACTTGTTCACACTCACTGCAGACATTTCATTGACGCCGTCGTTTCTGCGTTAATGTAAGCTTGCACACCACACAAGAATGTTGACCAGAAAACATCTGAAACTATAGTCCCGAAAGCCTGGGTCTGCTGACATCTCTAATGCAGGCCTGCCTACAGCCTTCCCGCTCTTTTCTATTCTCCAGCAGTACTGTGGGTGCCACACATTAGCTCGCTTCTCATTATCCTGTCATTGTTATCCTGACATCGTCAACATGCAAGCAGTTGAAGTTTAATCTCAAACTTAAACCAAGCTTGTGAAGAATATCTACAGTCATGTGAAGTACGCCCTCTTGAAAGTGGAAAGTTATCTTCATGTTTTTACAGTTATTGATATCTGAGCTATAGATATGACTCAGTTTAACAAATCAAACAAAACCTAAATCAATGATATGGTTTTTGTCATTCAGATACTCATGCATTTTGTGAGGCTACTGTTCTTGCAGTTATAAAGAGAGATATTTACTTTCCAAATGAATCTGTTAAAAGAACAGTGGGCTGGATCTGAACTCATGCTGCAACAATACTTTTGCCCTGGAGGCTGCGGCTTAGACCGCCAGACCACCCAAATCAACATATCTGAAAATGCATTTGTTAGCTTACGGACATCAGACATCAGACTTGAAGTGGGCAAACTGCCTTTTTAGACCCCTGAGCTATTGTTGGTCACACATGAACTGATTGTCCAGTTTCAATTGCTTATTTAGTAGATATACAGAGGGATAGAGTAGCCTTGAGGGTATTGCATCTGATCCGATCCCTATGCTGGCAATGTCGAACAGCAAATTGGCTATTTTAACTGGGGTTGTTTTAGGGACATTGAGGTCTTCCAAATTCTGTCATTAATTTGGGTTTAACCTGTTATTTCTATACTGTATTTATTAAATATTATGGACTGAACTCGGTTTTAAATGTGTTTTCATTAAATTTACCTGGTAAAATTATCAAGATAATTTAATGCTAACATATTTGTGTAGGATCTCAGTCTTCAGGGTTCAAAATAAATAAATGCAACAGCCATGTCTTTGTTACTAACAAATAATCATCGGTGATTCATATACAATTCACTCAAGGCAAGGCTCACTGGAAAATATGCAAATACGGCAATTATTCTTCCAAGCAAATTGTTTATTCAACTTTGAGATGTGTGTGTATATGTAATAAATATACATTTCTGCTGTTTCAACAGTGACAAATTTCCTGTGTTTGAAGGATAAAGAAAGTGAAGTGAGTAATGCTATTTCAGCTAATAAATAGTTGTACATAGTTTTTATGTTTTTGTAATGTGTGTTCCGCAGAGGCATCGAATGGGTCAGTCTCACCAGCTTCCTGTCCTTCGCCACCTCGACCCCCAACAACGCAGGATTGGTTAGGAATGAGCTCCAGCATGTGGACCTGCCAACCGGTGAGTAGTATCTTCTGACAGATGTCCATGACAGATTGGCAGAGTGCCTTCCTACTACGGACTGATTCCAATTTAAACCTTCTGCCAAAGTTCCTGTCATCAGTTGTGACAGAAACGTTGGAAATGGAATGAGTGATGTCAATGGGAACGTCACTGCCAAATACAATGGTTGCCACCATAGCACTGATCCTGCCTACCCGAACTTAATAACAATTTCTCCTCACCCATGGATATTTTGATTTCCCCTTTTGAAAGGTTTGATTTTTCCAGACCTTTTGTTGCTGTTTTACTTAGCTTAATAGTCTGGGGTATCTGAGACTTAGTGGTAGGTTTAGCAGGACAGAATATGTGTAAGGTAACACATTAATTTACACAACGCCTCTCTCTCTCCTGTTTTGTAATAGATGTCCAAATTTAGCTCAGATTGCCTGAGTAAGATCACTGTTAGCCAAAGATTATTTTCAAGTGCATGCTGGCCAAATCGTACTGGTGAGGACATCTTGTCAAGCATCTTCTAATACCCTTCTTTCAATCTCTTTTCATACTCTGGGGATGCACGTTCTCTGTACCACCATCATAACACGTCCGGAAAGTGTCAGGTTTGATAATACAAATGAGACCTCGCAAGGTCTCAATGGTTCCCTTCCCCTTTGAGACTGTCTTAATGGCTTATTGCTTGTGGACTGAGGCCATGGAAAGGGTGACTGTGAACCCTGCAGGGAAATACACACCACACTGAGCTCAAAGATGGAGAGGGTGCAGACGAGGGAGCCTGGACTGTGGGGAGGTAAATGAGGTAGAGCTGGACTGAGGTAAACAGGGACAGAGTGTGGAAGAAGTGGACTTCAAGAAACATTTTAAAGTGTGTGTGCATGTGTGTGCGTGTGTGTGCGTGTGTGTGCGTGTGTGTGCCTGTGTGTGTGTTTGTATGTGTGTGTTTGTATGTGTGTGTTTGTATGTGTGTGTTTGTATGTGTGTGTTTGTATGTGTGTGTTTGTATGTGTGTGTTTGTATGTGTGTGTTTGTATGTGTGTGTTTGTGTGTGTGTGTTTGTGTGTGTGTGTTTGTGTGTGTGTGTTTGTGTGTGTGTGTTTGTGTGTGTGTGTTTGTGTGTGTGTGTTTGTGTGTGTGTGTTCGTGTGTGTGTGTGTGTTTGAATTTCAGAAATTGAGACAGTAATTACTGCATCTCAGAGTGAGTCTTGTCTGATTTTTATGTTGAGAGGAGTAATTGAGACATACTCTTCCGGGCATGAGGGTAACACAGATACGCACTTGTACATACATATCTACACACACACACACACACACACACACACGGAGTGAGAGAATAAACAAGGCAGTTGATGATTGAGGGCAGCATTAGTGTCAGACGCCCATCGTAGACTGATTACAGAGGAACCGGATGTCCACACCAATCTCTGCATGTATATAATGTGTGTTCATTTCATTGGCCTCCTTTTTCTCCTTGCTGGTATTCTTATTAAGCGCATTCTTCTCTTGACCTTTGTCAATTTTCTATGCAATATGACTTTGTATTAAATGTGCCTCCAGGGCAGATAAAGGGAATTGTAAGGAATGTAATGTTTGTTAATCTGGTTATAGCTATTATGGTATACTGGTATAATGATGCCGCAGCAGTCGATCTGGTTCATGTAAATACAGATTCATCTCTAAAGATCAGTCTCAAACTCCTTTAAGTCTTTAGCTAATATACAAATAACCATAGTCATGTATTTGGATGTTGAAAGGTATTGTGCTCTCTGACCCCCCCCACCCCAGGCAGGTGCTTTGCATTCAGAGGCGAGCGGGGCAATGACGAGCCGGCCATCGAGATGATGAAAGTGTCTCATCTGAAGTGAGTCCCCTGTACACGACCTCTCCTTGCACTGTAACCTGTCAGGCGTGTGCGCTCACGTGCACTTGGCGTCATACATGGAGGCGCAAAACCAACACCATTGGGGCGTGCGAACAAACGTGCACGCACGCGCACCTTTCACCTTAAACGCTGCCAACCGTCCTCCTCTTCTCTCACTTTTGCTACCCTCCACCCCACTTCTCCAAGCCAAGTGTTTTTTGATTAAGCCTCTTGTGCTCCGCCGTCCGTCAGTGGCCATCCACTCTCCTCTAAGGATCCAGGGCATGCTCTCTTCATCATGTTCTCACCGCTGAGTGTCTGTCTGCCTCAATCACCTGTGCTTGATTGCAATTGTTCCTCTAAAGAGCTCTCTCACTATGTTTATGAAGAGGGGGGATGAGGAGGCCAGGGAGATTTAGTATAAAGAGATGAAGATGGGGAGGGATGAAAAGAGAGTTTGGAAAACGAGGTGTGGGGAGAGAGAGAACCTGGCAGGGGAGCTGTGTTGCCTCATCAGCACTCGTAATGAAACTTCAAAGGATGTCGCAGCTTAAATCTCCTGCTATTTGTCTCTGTAGCCCCTTGGAGCTCGTTCACATTCCCGTTCTGTTTGTTCTCACGCTAGAACAACACAAAATCCGTTGCAGCGCTGGGCACCCTTCAAACAAAGAAGGGTGTTTGACTGAGATCCCTGTGTTTAGTCTCCCAGGATCCCCATTAGCTTTGGCACAGAAAACCTGCGTGTGCGATTGATCTGCCTGCCTGTCTTTCTGTCTCTTCCCGTTTTCTGGTGCGTGCGTTTATGTTCGTGTCCGCGTGTACACCTGAGAGAGACAACCATCCCGTAGTGCGCATAAAGAGATTTCGTTTGACCATGAGAACGGTGCAAGAATTTTTCCTGTGCTGAGGTGCTGGTGTTGCCCCCTACAGGCAATACCTGGTGGTGGTGTTCAGAGACAAGCCTCTGGAGCTGTGGGATGTCAGGACAGGCACCCTGCTGCGAGAGATGGCGAAGAACTTCCCCATCGTCACGGCACTGGTATGAACACGAAAGAGAAACACACACCCACACACACACACACACACACACACTGAAAACACTATACTCCATAGCTAACATACACATCTAAATATTATAAATGCATAAAAAGGCAGCACTTTCCCAGGCTCTTTCCGTGTTGGTAATTCTTTATCAAATATTTCTCAAGGCTGTGTATGGGTTGGTTTATTTGCTATTTGGAAGATTAGTTTGGGCAATTTTACCTCTCAGGATGGAAGTAGCTTCATTAGTCCTAAGGAAAACTCATAAAAGAAGAGGGATGTTGGTCAAACTTTTCTGTGGGCTGTAAGGACCCAGACACTGTGCAAATTACAGCCACAGTAACGTTAATAATATATGCTCTTCCTAGCCCAGGCTCATTTCCATATTGATTGCACCCCCCAGACAAAATGGCAGCTGCGGTTCGAGCCACAATCCTAAACTATGAAGCCGGGATGTGTTGGGAATTTCTATATGTGGAATTCATAGGTCCAGATCCAGAAAAACACCAGCAATGGTACCTCCAGATGTCATGCATATGGAGAAGCAGTGTGCCTGCGTCTCTCATGCAGATTGTGTGTGTGTGTGTGTGTGTGTGTGTGTGTGTGCATGCACGCCTTTGCAGGAGTGGTCTCCCTCCCACAATCTGAAGAGTCTGAAGAAAAAGCAGATGTTAGCACGGGAAGCCATGGCCCGGCAAACCACTCTGTCTGACGCCGAGCAGAGCAGCGTGGAATCCTCTGTAATCAGGTCAGAGGTCACGCCGGACCCCCAGTTGCACCATAGTCCCTTATCATTAGTAGAAATGGGGATTTCTAGTTTTAAATATCTGACGTTGGTATTCAAATATCAGAAACTCCACGACAGGTGTGTCAGGTTCTTCCAGATTTAGCGAGCTATGTGATAAGAAGCAAACCAGTTTTGCTAGATGTGTGTCGGATTGCGAGCTTCGACTTAGGCAAGGCCACTAGTGTGAACTGGACTTAATTCCATTCTGAAGGGAAAAATAACGGTAAGAACTGTTGGAAAAATTCTAAAAATGAATATCAGACTGGGTTCAGTAATGCAAGATGGGAATTCAACAGTGGGTGTTTGCTTGAAAAGGAGTGTGTAGGCAAAAACTAGCAATGATCAGTTAGGCTGTGTAATCTGAATGGGGGGATGGGCGGGGACCGTAATACCTGTATAGGCTACGGCAGCCAAGACAGGCACTCATGCAGGTTGATCAATACATTTGTGGCTGCGCTAAATTAACTGATTGTGGCTTTTGTCAAGTTGGCTCGTCAGCTGCAGCTGTCCTACTCTGTCTGCTCATATCCTTCTCTCGCTGAATTTGAGGGCCATTACCAATCTCTTGCTGTTTACATGTTTATATTTTCTGGGCTGATTTTGGACAAAGAATTAGTCTAGTCTAGGATTCATAAAGTCAAGGTCAGTGGAGAATGCCTAAACTAGTATCATCCTGTGTTTGTGAAACCGGTTTTTGCTCCCGCCCCAAGAACCATGTGTAGGTCCTAGTCATCATTACCGCGTTGCTAAGTGTGCGTTTAAACATTGTGTCCGTGACTGCATCTGATGTGTTTCTTCAAGACCATCTTTGGATGAGATCAGTAGATTTTGAACCATTTCGGAGACCAGGCTCCAGGCTTTTTAAGCATCTCACGCTGTAACACTGAAAGGCGTCTGTGCGTCTCCAGTCTTCTGCAGGAGGCAGAGAGTAAGTCGGAGGGCGGAGGCCAGGCCATCTCAGCACGCGAACACTTTGTGTTCACGGACACAGATGGACAGGTGTACCACATCACGGTCGAGGGGAACATGGTCAAGGACGGAGCTCGCATCCCCCCAGATGTGAGTCAGAGCTTTCCCTTCCCCGTCCCGTTTCTTAACGGACACTTCTGTAATGCTTTCATTGTAACATGCCAAGTCTACCCTTTACTCTCTAGCGATAGCCTTGAAACTCTTTAGAATTGGTTCAAGCTCAGTGTTTCATTTTCATTCTGACTACAGAAGGTAATGTCAATGAAACTCCATGAATCTAATTGATTGGAGGTGAACAAAACCCACCCAGCCTCTTAGGATGACCTGTCCAGCAGTTACCAAGAACCACTATGAAAATACAAGCCAAAGCCTAATATTGGAGACCCACTGGGATTCTGTACTTTACCAGTTTATTTTTAGCCCTAACCATCAGCAGTAGGTCCAGCAGAACTGTGTTTTACAAACTTACCTCAAGTTATGGATGTCGCAGCAAGACTCAAATTTCTGTAGTTTTCATATTTTTTTTACATTGATCTGTGCAAAATACACCATAGCGACAACGTGAAAACACTTAAGATATTTAAAACATAAGTCGCAATTTATTGAAACGAAACCACACAAAGTGTCCCCTGTCCCTAGCCACGTCTTTCTTTGGCCGGCCCCTGACCTGTTCATTCTCCAAACCCCCCGTCTGCCTCTCCCTCCCCTGTAACACAAGCCTCTTTAAACGTTTGTTCCTACGTCAGCCCACCCTTTCATGTCCGCCCGAACAACGATAAACAATGACGAAATGTTCTCCCTCCGCTTCTCTCTTTCCCAGCTTAGGGACATAATTGCTTTTCAGTGTGGGTATTTTGTCTCTCATTATGTGGCACCAGAAGAGTCGCTGGTTTCCCCCTAACCTAGGCAGGCGTGTAGCCGTTGTTTTCCGCCTCCACAAAGCGGTGGGCCCAGGTCGGTCGGATCCAATCTGAGCGTCCTGCTGCCTCGCCACTCTTTTATGTGCGTCTGCTGGCTGTTTGGCACCACAACACAGCGGACCAGCCTCACAACACCGTAATGGGCATCCTGCGCTGTGTGACCCATCAAATCATAGGCTGTCAAAGCTTTATGCTACTTTGTAATGACAGGGGACTTTGTTTCAGACAGCTTTCATTCTATCATATCTGTACTGCACCAGCCGCACTGCAATGTGGGTTTGTGCATCCTTGTTGTGTCTCTTTGACAGTCCAGTATCGTGTCTATATTATAGTACTTTGTGTCCTACTGTAGATTTGCGTGAGCTGTCTTCATGCATACATTAATTATATGTCCAAATAAACTTGCTGTATGTGACCATTAATGTAACCAACAGTGACCTTTTTAGTGCTTTGCTTAGCTTAGGGTGGGATCTGTCTCTAATGGCTAATTGCGAATTATTGTTCACCTCCAGCATGGTGTTATCAGTGATTGACAGAGGGATGAGAAGGTGTATCCACGGATTTAAATTATCTCCCATCCAGGCTCACTTTATCGCACATTCTATATTTAAAGATCTGCTATTTATTTAGAGATTACACATTTGCATATCCCCAATAATTCGTGCACCCTCTACGCTGATAATGGACCTTCACCTCTTTATTAGAATACTTTGAGGAAAATACTCCAAACTTTTCTCAAACAGGAAGTTTTTCTCTTTATTATCTTTCTTTTTTCCCCTATATCTCTCCCTGTCTCTGAGTTTCTTTCACTCATCCTTTCAGTGGCGGCACTCAGCAATGTTCTAAATGTCTGTTTATGTCTCACCTCGTAACCTCTTCCCCTTTTCAGATCCCACGTGGGTAGGTATTTGGCATTGTACAAGCTAGCTCTTGGTGGATAGCTCTTTAGTGGCTGAAGCTCTGTTACACTTAGCTGAAGCTGAAATGTTTTATCTACTCTACAGGAGCACATAAAATCAAACACAGAGATATCTGGGTTATAATACTGTTTGCTCTCAATTCAAGCACTTCTGTGCTCAGTTGTTTGTAACATTTGAGAAGTCCCAAAAGTGCACACCTATCCTATCTGTATGATTAGCATTGTTCCATTCACTCCCTTGAAAAATTCTCTGAGTGCTTTTAAAAGACTGTAGGTAATTAGATCATTCTAATAGAATCTGAATCCAGACATGAGTTATTTTCTCCTGTCCTCTTTACTTCTACTATCATCTTCACTTCCTGTGTGTGTCTGTGTGTGTCTGTGTGTGTCTGTGTGTGTCTGTGTGTGTCTGTGTGTGTCTGTGTGTGTCTGTGTGTGTCTGTGTGTGTCTGTGTGTGTCTGTGTGTGTCTGTTGTTGTCTGTTGTTGTCTGTGGTTGTCTGTGTGTCTCTGTGTGTCTCTGTGTGTCTCTGTGTGTCTCTGTGTTGCAGGGAAGTATGGGAAGCATTGCGTGCATTGCTTGGAAGGGAGACACTCTGGTTCTGGGTGATGTGGATGGGAACCTCAACTTCTGGGACCTCAAGGCCCGGCTCTCCAGGTAAAGAGTATGTGTGGGTGCGTGCATGTGTGTGTCTGTATCTCCGTGTGCGCGTAGTAACCTCTCTGCGTCTGTTCCAGAGGGATTCCCACTCACCGTGGTTGGGTTAAAAAGATCCGGTTCGCCCCTGGGAAAGGCAACCAGAAGTTACTGGTGATGTACACAGATGGAGCAGAGGTCTGGGACACAAAGGAGGTGAGACTGTTCATTCTTACTGGCAATGAGGGACATGGAACTTTTGAGTTTCAAACAATGACAGGATCTATTTGCCAAATTCACTCCAAATGGCATGCTGGCTAGTGTCCTTCTGTTTGTTTTTCCTGTCAACGAGGGCATTGTCAATTTGAATGAGATTAAATCTATAATAATCAGTGGACCAAATTAATGCAATGACACGCTAGATAAGAACAATTTGGATGTGTTCTTAAAAATAAATTGACACCACATTTCCCTAAATAGTGCACTACTGGGCCCAAAAGTAGTGAACGATAAAGGGTTTTGTTTTGGCACACACATAATTGCATTCTATAAAGTTTGCGCTGTGTTGCCCTGCCAAGTCCCAGTCACCCTCAAATAATAGACAGAAGCTCTGCACGTCCACTGACTTTTTTTCTTCATCCAAGGCCCTCCCCAGAAAGATTTCCCTCAGGCATCGTGGACATTTAATTTTTTTTGTAATTTAGCACAGATATTGTTATCCAGAGCAACCTTCAGCTCCTTCATGTTAGGTAAAAACTCATATCACAGTAATTTCACACTTCCCTCAAAAAGGCAGCTACAGTAAAAATCTTTTCAAGTACAAAAATCAAACATGCAAGTATTGATTAAAGAAAGACAGTTACGGTGTCAATATACTCTTTTAGGGTTTGTTTTAATTGCTCAAGTGCTTTAATTATAAATATATTATTATTTGAAAAACAAATATAGCACTGGCTTTGCTGGTCGCTACTTGATTGAGTGTAATGTAAGTAAAGTTACTTTTCCTGGGTTGTTGGCCTGTCCTGTCTCATTTTCAGATGAATGGATATTTTTTCCTTTCATGAGTAATCAGTTCTGGATAAGAGCCTCTGCTTAATGACTGAAATGTAAAATGTGGGATGCATTCCTTTTTATAGTTACCGTTGTGCTCAAAAGTTTGCATACCCTTGGTAAACATGAGTGAGCAGGCAAAATGTATTTTATTTCTTATGGGATTTACATAACAGAATGTCAGAGTCATAAAACAAAACATGGCAACAAAGAAAATTATGAAATGACCACATGTTTGAGATCTCCCCAGATTGGCTGTATTATATTAAGGTCAGGAGACTGTGTTGGCCACTTCAACCTTCAACCTTTTTCTGCTGTAACCACTGGAGGGTCAATTTCTTGGCCTTGTGCTTAGGGTCATTGTCATGCTGGAAAGTCCAAGAGTGTCCCATGCACCGCTTTCGTGCAGAAGAATGCAAATTGTCTGGCAGTATTTTCTGATTACATTCTGCATTCATCTTGCCATACATTTTGACAAGATTCCCCATGCCTTTAGAGCTTACACCCCCCAAAACACAGCGGGGATGATATTCTGTTCACTATAGGCCATGTTGAACACTTTCCAAACATAGCGCTTATGGTTGTGACCATGAAGCTCTATTTTGGTCTTGTCACTCCAAATTACAGTGTACCAAAAGCTGTGAGGTGTGTCAAGGTGTTGTTGGGCATATTGTAGCCAGGCTTTTTTGTGGCATAGGTGCAGTAAAGGCTTCTTTCTGGCAACTGAACCATGCAGCTCATTTTTGTTCAAGTATTGTCATTTTGTGCTCCTTCAAACAACGACACCGTCTTTTTCCAGAGCAACCTGTATTTCTCCTGAGGTTTCTCCTGAGGTTACGCAGGTCTTTTGACAGTTATTGTCTGCTCAGTATCTAGCCTGCTCAGTGCATCCACATGAGAGCTAACACACTAATTGACTGTTTATACGAATACACTAGTTGTAATTTAAAAAGCCACGGGTGTGTGTAATTCATCTTCAATTGCCATTTTAACCTGTGTGTCACCTTGTGTGTCTGTAACAAGGCCAAATATTCAAGGGTATGTAAACATTTTATCAGGGCCATTTGGGTGATATCTGTTATCATTATGATTTAAAAAGGAGCCAAAAAACTATGATCACTCTCCTAAAATAAAATAAATGTTGCATGATCAGTCATATTTTCAAAATCTAGGACAAAATGTCACAATTTCTGCCAGGGTATGCAAACTTATGAGGACAACTCTTTATGCCAAAGGCAGACCCCTAGATTAGTGCATTGCCTGCTGACCACTGGGTGGCCTTGTAAAGCAATAATTTACTGCAAATGCACTGTAACTTACCCTGTAAATTTGAGTATAATAATTGTTTCGCTTGCCAAATTTGCAACATGATCAAATGTTTAAATTTGCCAAGTAAAATTATTAAATTTGCATCGTTCTTGGTTCGTTTATGGCGAGGGTTCCCAAACATTATGGGAACAACTGCACCACGTAAGTAAGCTGTTGAGAAGTTAAAAAAACGTCAGTAAAGCTCATCAGGCAATGATTGTATATGCTCTTGTTCTTTTCCCCTCAGTCTGATTTAGTGCCTGGTCCTGTCCACTCTTTTGTAAGGGTATGTACCTGTTCCTGAGAGTCTCTTCTTTTGGGAAAGGGGTCATCACTAAGGCTGTCATGAGAATCCATACTTAAATTACTATTCAAATAAAAATAAAATATATTCTGATGGCACATTTTCAGTGGTATCAGTATTACTGGAACATAATTGCAAGCATCACAAAATGATGTCATACATCTTTAAGGACAGAACAAGTCTTTGCATGTGCAGTAGCATCTCTATAACTGCGCTAAGGGCAACCGGCAGACACCCAAAGTTAACATTAGTCTTGGGGATAACATTCTTGTGGTTAGTGGAAATGTTGATCCCAATATGTGTTTTCTACCACAAATTGCATGTTTTGCTCACAGCTAACTAATAGGTGCATGCTTATGCTTTGAGACCAACCACCTGATCTTTGTTAGCGACAAGGTGGGCGGCAAAATGGTATATTTTCTAGCTAACCACAATGAAATGTTTTCAATCTAACTCAGCTTTACTCCTTTAATGTTATCAGGTGAACTTCAGACTAAGAGAGAATTCAAGTTCGACTACTTTTATGCTAATATGATTTCAGCAACCCTGGTTGCTTGTGTTGGTGTTCATACCTTGCCAACGCCCGAAGCGCAGAAATTTGTCTTAAGCTAAATGCAACAAATACATAGCCTAGCTAGCCGAATGTATTGATTTAGGATCATGACGTATTGATGTGAAATCGAAGGAGCAATTGATAGTTTTCCGTCACGTGGTTGCCCTGACAGCCTTGCGGGCGAAACATTGTTAAAACAATGCAGCTTACACTGGGGTTTCTGTGGAGCTAGTGCACAAGCCGGTCAAAGTTTCAACTATTAAAGCAGTGAGTGTTTAGATAACCTCACAAAACATGAAAAACAAACTGCAAGTCAGTCACTTGTGACCTGCTGTGTTATTTACATGGTTAAAAACGAACACATCCCTGTCGGAGCTGAACTTTGGGGATGTGTACGTAGAATCAATCCCCTTACACTGCTGCCAAAATGAAAGGGTACAACGTTACAAGCAGCTACCGACACATTCACTCAGGGTTGGTCAATAATGCAGTTGTTTTGGAGGCAAAGGGGAAGAAATGCTTCATTGCCGATGCGAGGTTGAGTGCTAATTTACCTAAAGTGTTGTTGGTTTAATTGGTGGTCAGTGTAGCGTAGTGCGGCCAGTGTAACAGAATCTTGTGACAAATGTACCAGTAATGTAAACGTTTTCCCAATGTCAGGTAAACCATTTCTAATGTTTAAATGACCCACCAGTGACAGCCTTTTTGTGGAAGTAAAATAAATTAAGTTAAAGGTAATTAATTACCTTAATGGTAATTGTTAATAAAAAAATATGTTGATTATACATTTTGTATAATTATACAAATATATATATATATATATATATATATATATATATGTACATATAAATGTTGAGAATTGTTGTTGCATTGGTATCGTATCAAAGTAAAAACTGCTGGTATGGTGACATCCTTAGTCATCACGTTTCACATCGGAGGATCCCACATGGGAAACAGTTTAATGGTCTTCTTTTATGAAAAACAAAATGCTATAAACCTTGCAAGAGAATATCACCGTTGCACAAATTTTGACCCTCAGACCCACTTGCTGTGTTCCGTTACCCTTAGTCCCTTGTATGGATAATTTCAGAAAGATGGATAATGGTTGTAAAGGATCATTTTATATAATTTCATTTGGGTTGTTAAGGATAATTTCACATACTTTTATTTTGGCTGCCAGTAATAATTTCAGATACTTGTTTTGGTTGTGAAGGATAATTTCGGGATACAATTTCAGGCTATCAGAGAATAGTACTCGCAGGGAGCCTAAAAGCTATTCTGTAGACACGCACACAAGATTGCTGCAGGATGGATGTCCCTCACTACTCTATGGGCTGAGTGTCATTTTTTCTTCCATTGTTTCTTCCTCTATTATCGAGGCTTGAACACCTGGTACCACACACCCTTCATTTCACTTTGTCAGGTGTACTTCACACTGTTAAAAAAAACCTTCTTAGTTAATGTTCCCTTCACACTTCCTTCTTTCTGCCTTTATTTATACTGACGGAAATGTATATAGGTGCACGATTAAAGAGGCAAGGCAGGATGAATGTATAGGGTAGGATGGGAGTTGATATGGACAATGTGTTGAGACTGCAGCACAACCACTTACCGTAGCCATTTATTTTATTCTGAATGCGCAAGAGGCTTCATTTTCAACAGTCCCCAATGAAATGGCATAAGCCTCACTAACTCTGTTCAGTATTTGATTACCCCAGCCGTCCGCAGAGTGCCTAAAGTAGAATCTTCGAGGACATGAATCAAGACGACAAAGTTTCTCCTTCATAACAGTTGTCAACTACAGGGTTATGGATAGATGTTGTGAGTCCCCATTGTTGCTGGGTGTAGAGGTATGGATCTCCTCTGAGGGACAGTTTGTGAACCTGCAGAGAAAGAGGCTGGTGAAGCTTTCGAGCTACATACATATGACATGTGAAACAGAGAAATGCGATAAACGCACCAATGCTCCTTTGACAGCTGGGTTTCACAGAGTCCAACACGTCTCCACACAGGCACGCATGCTACCGTTAAAGAAAAAGATGCATGAAAACAATTTTGTATTCCCTTGCCATTCTGCTACTGTTAACCTGTGGGCTACTGGTTGATTCTTACATGTCTGGGAATTTTTAGGTTTCGTGTGATTAACACGGTCTACTTTTTATTTCAGCCTATCAATCGAATCTTTATTGATATCCAATTAACCCCTAACCTTAAGCGCAAAACACTTTCTTCACCAATTACTGCTCTGGTGTGACCACACCCCTCTAAGGTGCATAACCATGCTCCTCCCCTGCAGGTGAACATGGTGAGCAGCCTGCGGATTGGTCGGAACGTGAACTACCGTATTCTGGACATTGACTGGTGCACCTCAGACAAGGTGGTGCTAGCCTCAGATGACGGTTGCATCCGAGTGCTGGAGATGGCTATGAAGTCGGCCAGCTATAGAATGGATGAACAGGATTTGACTGGTGAGAAACAAAAGGAAAAGGGCATACTGGCATACATGAAAAGGGCATATTGGCTTACAGGAAGTAGAGCTACCCCCTGATTCTCCATGCATCTCTTGAAGTCCAGTCATGAATTCACAAGCATTGGTTTGGCGAAATAATCGACTGAAACACGGATGTCAAACAGATTTTGCCTGCGGTCCGGAGTGCCACGCTGAAAATGGGTTATTTATCCTTGCTGTCAAAATTTAAATTATTTCCTCCATCCGCTGTTTGGAGAATTCTGTGCTTTCTGACTGTCTAGCTTTGTTGTAAGGGATTAATAATAGAAAGCTGGATGCGGTCAATAAAGTATGAATTTTTACACAGGCTCAGTTTGGTTCAAGTTGTTTTAAAGTATCTTTTCAAATATCTGACATCCATGGACCAAAGTGCAGTTTTCTTTCAGCTAAAATGCACCAATGCTCACACAGTGTGGGGTGAAGACAGTCTTAGAATAAATTTGAAAGAAGAATTAGTTACCACATTATGCTGTGAACTCATAGTGCAAGTATCTGATATAAATAGTTACCTTATATACAGTGTACCTTTAGAGTGTTTAGTATGCATTATTAGCTGTCAATTGCCTGATCCTGTATACAGTGGGGCTAAAAAGTATTTAGTCAGCCACCAATTGTGCAAGTTCTCCCACTTAAAAAGATGAGAGGCCTGTAATTTTCATCATAGGCACACTTCAACTATGAGAGACAAAATTAGAAAGAAAATCCAGAAAATCACATTGTAGAATTTGTAATGAATTTTTTGGTAAATTATGGTGGGAAATAAGTATTTGGTCAATAACAAAAGTTCATCTCAATGCTTGGTAATATACCCTTTGTTGGCAATGTCAGAGGTCAAACGTTTTCTGTAAGTCTTCACAAGGTTTTCACACACTGTTGCTGGTATTTTGGCCCATTCCTCCATGCATATCTCATCTAGAGCAGTGATGTTTTGGGGCTGTCGCTGGGCAACAGACTTTCAACTCCCTCCAAAGATTTTCTATGGGGTTGAGATCTGGTGACTGGCTAGGCCACTCCAGGACCTTGAAATGCTTCTTACGAAGCCACTCCTTTGTTGCTCGGGCAGTGTGTTTGGGATCATTGTCATGCTGAAAGACCCAGCCACGTTTCCTCTTCAATGCCCTTGCTGATTGAAGGAGGTTTTCACTCAAATTCTCACAATACATGGCCCCATTCATTCTTTCCTTTACACGGATCAGTCATCCTGGTCCCTTTGCAGAAAAACAGCCCCAAAGCATGATGTTTCCAACCCCACGCTTCACTGTAGGTATGGTGTTCTTTGGATGCAACTCAGCATTCTTTCTCCTCCAAACCTGACGAGTTGAGTTTTTACCAAAAAGTTCCATTTTGGTTTCATCTGACCATATAACATTATCCCAATCCTCTTCTGGATCATCCAAATGCTCTCTAGCAAACCTTAGACAGGCCTGGACATGTACTGGCTTAAGCAGGGGGAAACGTCTGGCACTGCAGGATTTGAGTCCCTGGCGGTGTGGTGTGTTACTGATGGTAGCCTTTGTTACTTTGGTCCCAGCTCTCTGCAGGTCATTCACTAGGTCCCCCTGTGTGGTTCTGGGATTTTTGCTCACCGTTCTTGTGATCATTTTGACCCCATGGGGTGAGATTTTGCGTGGAGCCCTGGATCGAGGGAGATTATCAGTGGTTTTGTATGTCTTCCATTTTCTTATAATTGCTCCCATGGTTGATTTCTTCACACCAAGCTGCTTACCTATTGCAGATTCAGTCTTCCCAGCCTGGTGCAGGTCTACAATTTTGTTTCTGCTGTCCTTTGACAGCTCTTTGGTCTTGGCCATAGCGGAGTTTGGAGTGTGACTGTTTGAGGTTGTGGACAGGTGTCTTTTATACTGATAACAAGTTCAAACAGGTTTCATTAATACAGGTAAAGAGTGGAGGACAGAGAAGCCTCTTAAAGAAGTTGTTACAGGTCTGTGAGAGCCAGAAATCTTGCTTGTTTGTAGGTGACCAAACCCTTATTTTACCGAGGAATTTACCAATAAATCCATAAAAAATCCTACAATGTGATTCTTTGGATTTTCTTCTTCATTTTGTCTCTCAGTTGAAGGGTACCTATGATGAAAATTACAGGCCTCTAATCTTTTTAAGTGGGAGAACTTGCACAATTTGTGGCTGACTAAATACTTTTTTGCCCCACTGTATAAATAGTTAACTGATATACACTGCACCTTAATGGTAGTTGGTATGCATTATTAGCTGCCAATTGCTTCAACACAGTCCCTTGCTTGTGCTCTTCTGAATGTTGACTTTTGACTTCCAACTCCTTCAGATCCTGTTTGGTGTCCCTATCTGCTGCTCCCCCGAGCCGCCCTTACCCTGAAGGCCTTCCTTTTACTGCAGCCCTGGTCCGGCACCTTCACCATGGACATCTCACAAGTGTACGGTTCTGCTCTAAATGGTTCCCCCATTATACAATACCTTATCCCCCAAGGTGTCACCTCCGAATGAGTCCCCAGTTAGCTGTTACATATCCTGTGGTTGTCACCTCTATGAGTACCCCGGTTAGCTTTTATGTATACCCCAGGGAGTCACTCTGAAATAAGTTCCCCAATTAAAAAGATGTAAGTCTGGGACTATTTCTAAAATATGCTGTATATAAATATGCTGATAAGAGTCTTGTGGCAGGAAATGCAGTTTTCTGTTTCCAATACTAGAATGTAACTAATGGGCTTTGCTCACCCTTTCTGAAGTCTGTAAAAATTGTTTTTGTTTAGAGGACTTTTCAAATGCATGCTAAAACGCACTGACAGGATCGTGATAGCCCATTATTGTTACCAAGCAATTAGTTTATGGCCAAAGCATGTTGGACAAAGCATCAAATACCTCTGAGGTATTTCTGTATTTTCAGACGCCAGTCGTTATACCAGGTGTGTGAGTTTGGAGGAGCATGATCATGGCTCTCATTTCCAACTCAGACAGGCCAATTGGCACGGGACAAGGCTTACCGCTCGGCTCACCTCTGATCCGTGAGGTGTAGTACAACGCCCACCTCAAGTGATCTATGTAGGCGCATAGCCGCCATGCTCCCTTACATTCTCTACCACAGAGTTTTATTAAATATATAATAATTCTCATTAAATGCGGCCTGTCTGGGAGAAGATAAGTACGGATTTTGTGCAGCTCTATTCGTATATGGCTGGTTGACCTCAACAAAGCCTCCATATCTTTCTTGCTAATTATTTCATTCTTGGTATACAGGTCTAAGGTTTATCACTCTGACCCCAGAACAGTTTTGATACAAAACACATTCAATGAACTATAAAGCCAGCCTAAATGTCTAATTTTCCCCCTGCTTTTACAATGCATGTCTTGTCCTGTCCAAGAGTATTGGCACCATTGCTCTATAAATAATGCATTTGCATTTCTCTTATTTGCAGTTGAACATCTTAGTGAATAATTTACTAAAAGCTTATTCCACAAATAATTCCTTAAGTGACCTAGAGAATATTTTTCACACTTTGAAATAGTTTGAAATACTGAGATTTCAAGCAGGTGATTTTTCTTTATTTTGAAATTGGTCCCTAATATATCAAAATCACTAATTACGCCAGTGTAAATAGAGAAAATGATTAATTCCTCTGACTTCTGTCACTATGTGTACTGCAGTGAGCATGAAGAAAAGAAAGCATACCAGGCAATTTTGTAAGGAGGTCAGACAAAAAATCGGTGCTGTGTCCCAGTAGAAAATACCCAGTGTCAAAATGCTGGGGCTCCATCAAAGGTCATGGGTCTTCCAGCAGGACAAAAACCACAAACACTTCAAAAAGCAATCAGGAATGGTTCAAAACACTGGACTGTTCTGAAGTGGCCATCAATAGTTCTAGATCGTAATCCTGTTGAAAGTGGAGCGGTCTGAAAACAGCAGTTAAGGGGGCCTCTTCCAATCTGGCAGAACTGGAGAATTGTTTAATTGAAGACTGGGCCAAACTGTCAGTACTGGGGTGCAGGAAGCTCATCTGACTCTCATCTTGACTCTAGGAAACACTTGCATGCAGTTATTTTGGCCAAAGGCTGTGCTCCCTAATAATGGGTGTCAATATTTTCTTGTAATGTAATTTCTGTTTGTTTTCTGATCTAAGAGGATATATTTAATTATGAAACATCATAACACAGAGTTCAGTATGTTGGTGCATTTCTATCAGTTCTTATGGTTTATTTGACGGGTGCCAATACTTTTGACCACAGCTGTAAGTCAGAGCCAACTGGACCTTATCAACACTCCTATTCAGAGACATTTTGTAAATATGGGCCCTTCTCTTTCCTTCTCTTTAGGGATTACATTGAAAAAGATGAAATTAAGGGTCTGATCCAGGAACAGCTGAACTCCATGTCTAAGTGGGTGAAATCTCTTCATCACAAGCAGGCACACAGGCAGCTACACTCACCAAAGTGTACCAGTACACACAAACAGACACACACACACACACTCACACTTTTACTGTATATCCGTCCATGCACTTACGCACACACATCGTTGTTTGGTATATATTTTGGGGACCAAAAATTTGATTCCCATTCCAAATCTGTTTTACCTTTTTCTACTCAAAACTTAACCCTATTCGTCACATCTTTTTTATAAGAATATAATACTGTTTGTTCGTGCTAGGGCTGACAAAATATCCTCACTTTTAGTTACTATTCTTGTGACGACTACTGGCTTTCAGCGGTATAGATTAGCAAACGGCTCACACACCCACATATACACACATCAACATCACTATCCATGGCATTTTGTAATAAATTACAGAATGCCTATTTTCTCACACATCAGGAGGTGACAGCAGCATTTGGGCGAGGAGGTTCCATTTATCAGTCTGTCACAAACACATGCAAGGCCATTGTCTGTGTGAAAAGCAATAGACGCCCAGATTGTGAGCTCTGCAAGCCAGGTCTCCCAGTGTTCTTTTTATGTCCTGACATCGTGTGTGTGTGTGTTAGTTGCCAGATTTGTGCCTGCTGTTAGTTGAGAGCCTCAGAAGCCTAATCTGTGTCTCCCTCTAACTACTGTATGTGTTGTGTTGTGATTCCGTCCTCTCTGATTGGCTCCCCAGTGACATGAAAAGCGTTCTGCAGGATCCTGAGCTCAATCTGCTGCAGCGCTGCCTGCTGGTGTCTCGGTAAGTGGGTTAATGAGGGAGGGAGGGAGGGAGGGAGGGAGGGAGGGAGGGAGGG